>LTAE01000953.1:84051-97351 GCA_001647135.1 Pontederia paniculata | reverse complement strand
AAAAAAAAAAAAAAAAAAAAAAAAAAAAAAACAGAAGTGAAAGAAAAGGAGGATCACAAATTTGATGTTGATGAAAGAAACTTTAAAAGGCCTCAAATGAAAATAGAACGAAAGTTGAGGATCCATGAAAAGGGCCATGCCACACACAATCACTCTCAACTCATCATCAAAGTAGGAGACACAATTGAAACTTAACTAGCTGTGGTAAGATCATTCTGGGGTCTCTCATACTCCCACTACAACATAATATGTTTTGCTTGATGAGAATCTAGAATTTAATTATGGAATGGAATATAAAATCAAAAAAAAATAAAATAAAATACTTCTATTATTGAAACTTATAATCTCGCATGATTATTTTAAAAAGATCAGTACATTAAATTAAGACATTCTTGTATCTTCATCATATGAGATTTGGCTAATTCCACTAGAAGACGTGATAAAAAACTGCACAAGATACTTGTATTATCAATTGTTTTCTTCTTGTACCAAACCGAGCTATGAGCACAGAAGTAAAAAAATTCAAAATGTTCTAATCCTTTGCAAGACAATATTTTATTTCATTTTAAACTATGATAAAGTTAAACCTTTAGAATCATCATTGTTAATATTGAAATTAATTAAGCTGAATATTTCATTTGCAAATAGTGCTGTCAACCAAGTTAGTCCTGAAACAGACCTCGATGTTAAGTCATTTCTGCCATCGCTTTCGATTAAAATAATATGTTAAACAAAATCATTATGAATTAAACTGTCTTAGACTAATATATTCTTAGTATGCAATAATGCAAGAGCAGTGTGTTATAATATATCTACTATATAGTTACAGCAAGCACTGTTCCATAAAATTAATGATCAAATGATAACTTATATAAAATATATTTAATTCATCACTTAAAGTTCTAAATGCCAATCAATAAATATCCGGACCGACCCATAAGTCAACGAAACAATAATAACAACAATTAATTAAGACAAATCAGTGTTGTCTCATGAATAGAAAAAGGCCAGTGGTTTATTACAAAATAAAAACAAAGATAACGGCCGTGAGTTATTTTACTATATATTAATTACAGTGGAAAGACAAGTCTCATTTGGACCAAACAATGGCGATAAGGTCGGTAGATACTAATTAGTTAATGTGACCTATCAACAAAAGTAAAAGGTATTAAAAAAAAATATGGAACTTTGCTCGACGTTAACATGCCAACGCCCTAATTAAACCAATCTTATCGTCCCCGTGTCCCCCACATGTGGCCATGATGGTTAGGTTCGGGTCACTGGTCGCCATGGGCCAACGTTGTGACGTCTCACCAGAAGGTGACCCAAGCACTTAAGTGCGCGCCCTTGGACTCGTCCCTGGGCAAGAGGTCCGACCTGCACACCGGGCAGCTGACCCGACCCAAGTCGACCCACCGGTCCATGCACGCCTTGTGGAACGCATGGCGGCAGTTGCCCAGCTCACGCACGCGGTCCCTCGCCTCCATCACCTCCATGCAGATAGCGCAGGCGTGCTCCTCTTCGCTGCCGGCGCCGGCAGCCAGACTCCCGAACTCGACCACCGGAAGCTGCGCCTTGATCCGGGAAGGTGTCTCCGAAGGCGAAGGCGGCGAAGATGACGACGTCGGCGCGTGATGCGATAGGACCGGGGCGTCGGCGGCGGGGCAGAGGCCTATGCAGAAGAAGGCTGCCGAGAGGAGGAGCCTCAGGCGGTGCAGAAGGTTGAGAAGCTGCACCAGCGGCCGCGGCGCCGCCATGCAGTAGCAGACCAGTGGAATGCTCATGGGGGGCGATATGACACAGCAGGACAAGTACAAATGTGTTTGTTTTGAAGAGGTGTTTGCCTTTGTTTGGTGGTGTTAAGGATTTGGTGATGGAGAGAGAAGGAGGAGGATGTGTGTGTGTATGAGAGAGGGAGAGAAATAGGGGGTTGTCTTGTGCGTTTATATATAGTTCGCAGTGGACGCTCTGATAGGAAGGGAAGGAGAGGGGGGAGGGAGAGGAAGGAAAGAGGAAGAATAGTAGTAGTAATATTTTGGGAGGGTGTAGAACGTGAGAGATATGAGGCCGTGTGCCATTTAATGCTTTTGGGCCACAAGCGGCTGCCACAAGGAAGCCGTCTCGGTTAACTGTGTAATTTGCTGGATGCTCGTTTTTAGCATTAATTGGGACCTCTACCTCTCTCTTCTCTCTCTCTCTCTCTCTCTCTCTCTCTCTCTCTCTCTCTCTCTCTCTCTCTCTCTCCTAAACAATTTCAAGGAAAACCCAGTCTGGAATAGACAATAGAGTGTTGTTATGCAAATTTTTTTAGCTTTAATTTTATGCATACGAAAAGCTTGTTGTTAAGAGCAATTAACGTAGGACACAAATTAATGGAAATCAAAATAATAATTGAAAAAGAATAAATAAATGAGATTTTTGTGAAACTAATGAGCATAAGTCAATCCGCTTATGAGGCTTTCTCGGCCCTCCTCTATTTTCTTTTTAGGATTATAGTAGGCGAAAAATAAGATCCATTTTAGCAAAATGCGATATTTCTGCCGTCGGGAGTGACTAAAATTTTAAATAAAAATAATATTGTAATCAAATATATAGCAAAAGAGTTCTTTACAGTTGAAAATTGTTTAATAATAATAATAATAATAATAATAATAATAATAATAATAATAATAATAATGATGAGGAGGAGGAGGAAGAGGGGGTTTAAGAATAAGTCCATTAAAATTTAATTGGAAGATAATATTTATTATATGATTAGCCTCGCGACTTTTGACTGGTGAAGGCTTCAACGCGAATTGGACGTGTGAATGTGATGCCAAAAGGAGACGAGGGACGCCGACGAGTGCTAAAGTGGTTGTCTTTTTGGTCAAACCTCAACATGTTCAACTCTCCATCCTTGCAACGGTGTGGATACAGTGAACAACTTTTGGAACCATAAATGGATGCACACATTTTGACTATGGAGTGTATTCCAAAAGACAAAAATGTATAATAAAATAAAAAGTATTTGAATTATTTTCTATGAATTTACCATTACATTATAACATATTCTTTTATCAAAAAATGCGCCAATTGAATTATTTATATATGTCTTGAACTTTATTCCTCCAATATTTTAAATGCAACTAATCCCGGGGGCTCTTTTTTGAAGTTGTATATCCCATCTTAGCATCTACATCTGAGTGAAGGCGCTTTCTTAAAATTCCAACTCAAGAAATAAAAAAGAAGAATATAAAATAAAAAAAGTATAATAGTAACTAAATTTAGTTTTTGGATAGACTTAAAATTATTTTTGTTCAATAGACTATGTAAGTTTAGAAAAAAATAATGGTTAACATAATTTTTCCCATGTGTTCATTGAATTGTAAATAACGTACTTTGAAAAAGAAATTTGCCAAGAAAGAATATCTCTCATGTGACCTAAAAAAATAATTTTAGACTTGTTTATAGCACAATCAACCAATGAAAAATAAGTTATTGTTCAAAAACTATTTTCTCCAAAATAATTCATCACAACTTATTTTTAACGGAGTTGACAAAAAAAATCAGAACTCAATCCCCAATCTACCGAATAAAAATCAGGACTCAATCACACTATGAAATAATTGTTATATTGTTCAAGAAAATAATAATAATAATTAAGATCAGAAAAGGACCAAAGCAAACACGGTCATTAATTATGTGAAAATGAATTCATTGTTGTAATGGGCTTTTTTGTGATGAGTGATGCAGCAAGTAGGACAACATGGTCACATGTTGGTCCAAACTTTGCATGACGATGGATTTTTGTGTGTAGTTGAGCAGGTATGCGTCTCATTCGCATTTGATTAATTAGGGCCACAATTATGAGTATCATGATAATGCCCTGTCATTCATACAATTAATTTAAGTTTGGATCATTAGGAGCTCAGCTACATTTCAGAAGTTGCTGTGTCACACTAGCAATTAATTGCCACCTTCACCTTAATTATAAATTTTTAATTATATATCTATGTATCGAGAAAATAAAATATTTTAAAATAATTATGTAACATAATAAAGAATATATAAAATAATTTTTGCTCAAATACTGTTCGAATTTCGCTCTATGGTTGAGATTGAGATGTGATTTAAATATTTTTGAATTATTTTTTAATAATTTAATTTGGACTCAATTTCAATCACATATATGAAATCATACTATGTTTTTTTGACACATTCTTTTATGTAATTACACTTGGAGTAGTACCAACGACACGAACACCAGTCAAATTTTTTTCATATAGTCTATACTAAGTTCTATAATTGAATTGACTACTCTTGTTTATTATTTTTTCTGAAAAGTTTATGACTTCCACGGCCAGGTTACCAAATTAAAATATTTGATAAATTTAGCAATTAAAGTTAGCTAACAAAGTTAAAGACTAATTTATTCATTTATCTAAATATATTCCTTTTTTTTGTTTTTTCATTATAATATATAATTAATTAATTATTATTGCACATTTATTATTATGAGAATATATAACAAAATTAACAATACAAATTTAGTTTTATTGTATTAAACTTTAACCCAATTTTATCATCCATTTTTTTATTTCGAAAGATATAATAGAAATATGAAATTCATTCACTATTTTAAAATGTTAAAGTTACTTCAAGTAGGAAAATCGAAAACAAACAGAGCTCGTGTTACAGTAAACTAAAAAAAACCTCGTTTAATTAATGGAACAAACTAATAAACTCTGACATTTTCATATCCAAATCGAATCGACCATTTTGTTTTGTGATCGGACCCACACTTGGCATTTAAATTTTCCAACAGTCTCGACAAGGATGACGCAAAAATATCGGACTAAGAAACATGTGGCGTCTGCTTCAAGATAAGCTCTTTGACCCAAAGCATGTAAATAATTGCATTTCTTTAATTCTCGAAATGAAAAAAAAGTATTAACAACTAATAAGTTTTATAAAGAATTAAATTTAATTGATATAATTAATTAATAGGATTGTGTTCTTGATTGTAGCTAATTGCCATAAGTTCAATTTTTAAAATCGTTAACTTAATCAGAAGAAAAATATTGTTCAATTTTTTTATCTCGATTTTAAATTAATTATATATTATAAATCTTGAACATCGAGGGTTCGTTTCAAACGAGTACCAAGAAAAAATAAGTCTACTCATTAATAAGGAAAAGTTTAGTTACTTGATTTACGTATTTGCTATTCAAATATAGTTTAGTAAGTATATGACAATAGTATATATATATATATTATATATATATATATATATATATCTCAAAAATTCACTGTTTGTGTAAATTCTTATAAATATTATAAATTGTTAATAATTTTAATCTAAAAGTACAATTTATTTATTTTTCATCATTAAATTTAAAAACACTACATTAAATCTCATTTTCTTGATTACACGAGTTTATACAAATAAATTTATGCGTACATTTTGCTTTTAAAGAAAAGTTAACATATTATGTACGTATTTTAAGCGAATCACAAATTTGTACAATTTAACTGTAAAGGACGATTTAAAAGGTTAGATACATACTCATGTAATTGTTTAGGCGAGCGTTATGTACTTTTTCCCAGTACAAGGAACATAGTGTACTATTTTTTCAGTACAAGGAGAATTGCCTTTTTTTTTCATTTAATAGTTATTGGTAAAGTTTCGTTTCATTATAAACAAAATGATTAAATTCATGAGAAATAGATTTTTATGCCAAAGTAATAGAACTTCTCTTATTTTTTCATTATTATATTACTTTTTTTTGTATTAGTAGACCTATGGGAAAAAAATGACGAATGGGAATAAATTCTCTTTCAGTCTAAAAGATTCCTGTAAATTTTCTAGCTTTTGTGCTTAAGCCATGAAAATGAATTTCATTCCACTCCTAAATTATTCCAACATTTTTATTTACCTCTATTTTATTTTTTTGTATTTATCCAAATACACTTACATTGCATCTTTTATCGCCATTTTGAAAAAAAAATAAAAAAAAAGTGGAATAAACTTTATACATTTTGAGAAAATATTTTTTTAAAGAAAATAAGAATTCATTTTCTCCCGCAAATATCTTTTTATATATTTAAGATAATTTTTTTATTTATATATTCACATCATATATCAAACTCAAAATAATAAATTGCTCTTCAAATTTAATTTATCATTTTTTTAAAAATAGTTTATTTTTCATAAAAAAAATAAACAAGTCCAAGTTTACATTTCTTCTTATGACTTTTTTTTAATATATAGAGGTCTAACAAATCCAATTAAAGAATTGTCAAATCGAAACGGTTAGTAGGAGGAGCATGATTAATGTTTCTAGTGTTGGGCACAAGTAGCTTATAGTATCTAGCTTGAGTTTGACCGCCTTAAAATAGATTGAGATTAAGGTTGTAAAAATCAGCCCGAGATTTGACAACTTAAAAATATTGAGTTAAACATTGATAAGTACTTTAAGTGTAAATTTTATTTTAAAATAGGAATTATATATCTAGATATAAACATTAATAATATTTTAAACTAAGTATTAACTAAGATTCAAAAAATATGGATAAAAATAAATATAATTGATTAAATCAAATAAACCAACAATTTAAAAAAAGTAGGGAAATTGTCTATTTTTTTTATTTATAAGTTAACTCTAACAAAATATAAGTATAATTTTGTTATTTATTATATATATTTTTAAAATAATCTTAGGATTAGTTTTGAACTATTTATAAACTAAATTAAGTAGATCTTAAAAGCGAAGTATTTGTCAGTTTAAACTTTAAATTTGAAGTAGAGTTCGATCTATTTTGACGTATTCGATCAGCTCATCTAATAAGTTTTAGTCGATGGATCGAGTAAAACATCCTAAAAAATATTTATGTGAAAAATAATTTATCTGATGTTTAATATTTTGAAGGAAGAAAATAATCACTCACCAATTGTACGTTACGTATAAAAAAATTGTTGATAATTAACTTAAGATGGTAATGTATTTGAGTTTATTCTAAATTCTGTTATGATTTTTTTTCTTGTGAAATATAATTAAATATTTTTGTGATGTGATCTATGTTATTATATATTTGTATTTTATATTAATCTTATAACATCGCTAATTTATTTAAAAAAAATATTCACTTTAAGCTCATAATTTGTATGAATTTAAAATACATTTTAAATAAAAAATACTATATGACCGTTAATATATTTTATCTATATAAAACTAACTCTTAATTTTTGCCTTCCATGTTTACAAATTTATTATTTGATCGTTCTATTTTCATATCACATTTTACGATTTTAGGTGAGACTAGAGACAAAACGTTTATCTTTTGAGTGACGTTTGATTGCTAGATATCATATAGAATATAGAATAACAGTTATTTTAATTTTTTGGCCAAACATGCATGAGATAATAAAAGAAATGACATACACATAATAGGATGAATGTTTAATTTTGGCGTCGGTTAGATTTTTTTAATTTCACTAAAAAAAGTAGAATTGCAGATCATCCGTTAAATCAACAGAGTGAGTTAATCTCATATATTTTTTCTAACAGATCCAAGTGTAAGGTAGAATAGTAGTAACTTTTATGTTTCAAATACTAACTTACTGCAGAGAATAAAATCTATATTTCTCTTATAATTATTTCATAAACCAAACGATGCCTTGGGGGTTGGAGCTGTGTTCACTTGTTCTTGTGGTGTCGGTCACACAGCGGCGTGTCCTGCTTCTTTCTCATTTAAATGAGGGGGCGAGACGCTCGTGGACACGAAGTGGATCCCTCCCTTTATGGCAACCGTTGACTCATCCATTTGCTTCTGCATATAATGTGATTAGTTGAAACAAGTTGTATCATACGATTTCTTAATGATTACTTTTTGTATATTGATGCTCTCAATAATTGCATAAACATTGAAGTTGATGTAAGTACGTCCAAAGGGCGAGGTAAAGGGTTTGGATGTTGAGAAGTTCGGAGAGGAACACCTTAAACACAAATCCAGTAAATCTGTGAAATTAAGTGAAGTTTTTTTTCCTTATTTTGCATTTGTCACGTAAATTCCCCAACCGTAATTATTTAATCCGGTTTCCGTTCTTTAACTTTGTGCCTCCTTTAATATCAAGGTTGAGAAAAAGAAGAAGAACAAAATAGTTTCAGCTAAATCAATTTAAAGTTTCCATCCAAATTATTTTATCATCTCTTTTGTGTAGAAAAAAAAAACACTTTTAGTAATTAGGTGAAATAATAAGAACCTTCTCCTTATATAAGAGAATTCAAATATCTTTAAAAAATTATCGTGAGTCTTATCCGTCATAGCAACAACTCGAAAATATAATTAACTTTTTTATCTCTATCAATGATGAATTGATAAACAACTTAAGTAGATAATGAACTCAAATGAAAAGAATATTAGAGGCCTCACATACCATATTGCGATCACGGTAGACTAAATTAATTAGAGCAAAATTACGATAACTAGAAAATGAAGAATTTCATCGTCTCTCGATCTCAAACTTAATTCGCTAATCTACTGTTTCTGTAAGTTTCCAAATAGGCCTAAGAGAGGCTTGAAGTGGAAGGTCGTACATGTAACGCATAAATAGTTAGATGAGATTACAAGACTCCGCTCTGTGTTTTGGTCGTAACGACTTATACATTTGGACTCAAACTAAACCTCCTTGAGTGCAGTGTTTGAGCTTATAACTCACGTTTCTGAAAGACTTTTCATCCAGGATCAAATCTGAAATTGATGGGAGCACTCATCCAGCTTGAACTAAGATGAACATAATTGAATCCTTCATTAGACCTAGGGAATCACATCCATAATGGATGATTGTGAGAAGAAGGTAAAAAGAAGTACGCCCATTTGGAGACTCCTGTTTCTTTCGATCAATCATCGGATTTATAGGTCATGACACCGCCGCATTTCAATATGAGCAAGAAAGCACACAATTAACTTTCAATTGCATCCAATTTTTACAGAAAGTAACAAAAAGAAAATTTACCAAGCAAGCAAATTGTGCTTTATTCAAAGCATGTGTTTCACAGCCAAATGTTTCCATATACCTTGGCGTATCAGAAAACATTTCAGGTAATTGCTGAAATGCTGTTTTAAAAGTTAACTCCCGAAGTAAATAGTGCAACGGATTTTTGAGTGAACTATAGCCTCCTCAAAATTGTATCAGAAGTGTGCTAAATTAATAAACTTCTATCTTTTCTTCAGAAATAAGAACTCTCTGATTCATTTTATATCCATATTTCTTTTGAAAAGAGATTGCATAGGCAAATATAAACCAAATTGTCAGCTTAGAACACACATTTTATTCCCCAAACCAACTATTTCATCACAATAAATCACGCCTACTACTCCTTTAGGAACTCACAGCAATATCACCCCACAAATGGCCAATTGTATGCTTGCAAATCATTGCTGGACTAACCCAAATCCTGTACATATTCTACCTATCCTGAAATGCCAGGAAACCTCTTCAAGTAAGCTGTCCTGCTACCTGGAAATAAAATCAGATACACAGAATATGAGAACTTTTGAGAAAGAAAAAATTGTAATGCTTGATAAAGAAAACAAGCCAATTCATTTGGGACCCTGCAGATCCATTCCAAGACAAGGTGCTAAGAAAAACCAATTTTAACCTACTTATGCAAGATAAGGAATCTCTTAGTGAAAAAAGATTAACGTAAAATGAAAATTTATGAAATAATGTAGAAGTTAATAAAAAGTGAAGTAAATATAAGAATGGTTGCAGGAAAGACGTTACAGTTTTTTATTTTTTTAGGGAACGTCACAGTTGTTCTATCAGAAGCAAAGAACATGACAGTCAGACAGTGCCTAAAGTTTGTTTCTAAAGCACCTACAGTAACTTATACCAAAGTACTAGTTAATGGAAAAGCATAAGCGGAACTCCCTATGATTTTTTTTGCCAGAAAAAACGGCAAACTCTAATTAAAATGGTTCAACTTTTTTATATGAAAGATAAATGAGTTGCCATGAGCTAAGTGGCAATTTCTTGGAATCTAACACTTCCTCTATATGAAATATAGAATAATGCTGGGCTGCTGTCTCTGTGACGGACAAAAAACAAATCATATGGGCTTCGAGAATTGATGCAATAAGGAGAAGAATTTCATGTTGAACAACAATCTCAAACATAAAAAAACAAAGTATAATATTTACCATGCTTCACGGAATGAAATATGGCATAACATCAACTTAAGGGTCAGTGAGTCATTGCATGTGATGAGGATACCAGTAATTAGAAGACAGTTAATGTTTAGAAAATTCCAAAATTTGGAATATAAACAGTGATATCATGAACCGTGACAAAAAGAAAAAAAAAGGATTCCTGCCTCAGCACCAATCAACTAATCAAGTCAGCTCATCAAACAGAGATAGCTTAATATCAGCATATATACTCCAACAGAGGCTATTTTAGTTAGCAGTTCGACCCCTATTGAAGCTACCAATAGTTAGTATGTCTATAGAATGAAATAACACATCATATTTGCACATCCTTTTTTTGAGGAAATTGCACGTCCTAACGTGTTCTGTAAGGGAAGAAAGAAGGCAATAAACATGAAAAAATTTGAGATCCCTGAATTCCTTGTGAGAATTAAAGATTTAAACCAAATGTATTATCAAGAGCTATATAAAGAATTATATTATTCTCATTGCCGAAAGCTATCTAATGATGAGATGACATCAAACCTGTAATAGATTTAACTTAAAAAGCAAGGTATTTTGGCAAAGCTCATAGAGCTCTTGGCTTCTGAAACTAATATAGATTATCAAATCCAACATGTAAGGATTATCTCTCACTTCAAAAATCTTCTTTGTTTCCTTTTCAAATATAGTATTTGTAAAACCATCAATTGGTGAGGGAACATTTACTTCCATTGTAATGAGAAACTCAAACTCTTGTGAGATGATGGAAAATTGTATAGTTGTTTTCTTTTAAGGAATCATTGACTAAACAATTTCTAAGGATATCTTCCTTCTTATTGGCAGCAAAAGATATAATTTTTTCTAAAGTTATTTATGTTTTTACCTATAAAATCCTGAATGACATTATTCCTGCTATAATTTCGCTAACATCGAAGATCAGCATTGAACTCCAGCAACAACAATAGAAATTGGGGCAATGCAGAAGAAACAAGAGCTTTAAAGACAAGGGATATGTCTAGAGCAACATTGACGGGGATGGTAAATGTTTTATACATCTGTAATTTCAACTTCTTTGGTTCGATACACAAACAAGATTGAACAAGCAAAGCAATTGTCAATATGCATGCAGAAATACATTATATGCCAAGAAGTTCTAATGCTATTGTACTGAGAAATCCTGTTGTTAAGAGTAATCTACATGACTGAGAAGTGTAGGAAGGAAGAGGAAGAGATAATGCAGACATCAGAAAAGTGGCTGAGGAGAAAACCTCAATCCCCATTTTTACTATAGGAATTTGAGTTGCTAACTGCAAGAACAGCACGGAAACAGTTTGGTTCTCAATAACGAAATGAAATGGATCAGGTTAAGACTGTGGGACTTTATGCTGTGGGAAAATCAAACACAATTGCTGGTCCAGGGCCCCAGGCATTTGAGCTCAACTTGTGAGATTACAAAACTTAAATTTACCCGAGTCACTTCATGTTGACATTGTGAAAGACAAAAAGGTTGCTCAGAATTCGTAAACACATTCCATTGTTTCACCCATAACAAGAGAATATATATGACTTATATAATTCCAACCTAAGTAATTTGTTTAGAAAACTAGCTAACCGAACTGCATAAGAAATTAACAAATACTAATTGATTCAAAAGATTTAAATCAACAATATATATATATATATTATATATATATATATATATATATATATATATATCAGTTATAAGGTAGGTCCATGAGCCTTACTGTAGCTCCTTTCTTAGAGGTAGCGAAGTAAGAATGCATGGTCTACTTAGAAAATTTGCACTTAAAACAAGATTTCCACTGCTAAAAATATGCAGTATGTTGATGGTTTATACATTTAATTGAAATCCCTAAATTCACAATCAATTTGTTTTACTAGAAGACAAAATGGACATTGCTAATAAGATCTCATTTTTTGTTTCATTTTCTTGACATAGAAACATAGATATCCTTGAAAAGTGCAAATAGCTTATCTCACTTGCCTAAAACTCAGAGTAGCTGGAGAAAGTTCTATTGCAATAAAAATCATCATGCACAAAATTCAGAAGAGATCAACTTCAATAACCTTTCTATGATCTCCTGAAGATAGGGATATTTCTTTCTCGTTCAAATTCTCTTATGCCTTATGTCGTTAAATCTCTACTACTAAAAATGATTGGTTATCTTGAGAAGAGTAGTCATAAAAGTAATTTAAAGTGTCAAACGAACTAATTGTTCTATATTTACCTCTAATCTAGACAGAAACTAGTTTATGTAATGCGTCATTTCTAGTCCTGAAAAAGGGAAAAAAGAGTTTAACCCCAAAAAAAAAAGATAAAAATGGGAAAAAGAAAAGATGCTACCTTGTCTCGGATCACACCCTCAAAAGTTGAACCTTGTTAGCAAAGGCAATTCCGATCCAGTCCGTATGCGTGGAGGACCATTGCAGCTGGTTGATCTCGGCCCCTGCAGAGTAAGCAAGGATAGGATCAATGTCGTCTGGGACCGTTGCAGCAGCTCCTCCCGTAGTGACCGGCAGTTGCCATATCAGAGCCAGACCATCGTCGCCTGCGGAGCAGATGTGGCCGGCGGCCTGCGGCGCCCACGCGATGGCGTTCACACTGGCGCGATGCTGCCGCAGCTCTGCCACCGGTACGGCGGGCGACCTGATATCGAGCACAACGACACGGTTGCTGTCCATGAGGGTAGCGGCCATGTAACGAAGGTCGGCCTTGTTCCAGGCGAGGCGCAGCAGCGGGGTGTCAGGTCGGGGGCTCTCGTACACGATAGTGGAGTGCTCCTTGTCGCGGAGATCGAAGACGCGGACGGAACCGTCGGCGGACACGGAGGCGAAGACGCCGGCCTCGCCCCAGGCGATGTCGTAGACCTCCTTGTCGTGGGCGATGAGCTGGGTCTCGACGACGCCGCGCTCGACGTCCCAGATGGTGCACGTGGTGTCGATGGAGGAGGTGCCGACGCGGCGGGGTTCGGCATCGTTCCAGTCAAATGAGGTGAGGGGGGCGCAGTAGTCGCAGGACTTGGCGTTGTTGAGGACGACGGGGCGTGGCTCGGCCGAGGCGTCCGGGCCTCCGAGGTGCCAGAGGCGGAGGAACTCGGCGGAGGATGCG
>LTAE01000953.1:65794-76236 GCA_001647135.1 Pontederia paniculata | reverse complement strand
CAGAGCCTTCGGACGTCCACTCTCAGCCTTGGCAATATTCTGGTCGTCCACTGTCTCCACCTTGAGCCTTTTGGACGTCCATTGCCTTCATCCTCAGTCCTTCGGTCGTCCGCTCTTCAGCCTCGGGCGACATCTTCTCTGCTTAGCCAAGACTCCTTTGGCTAAGTCTTCCCTGGGCGTCCACTTCTCCTTGGACTGCCCGTTCTCCAACCTCTGGTAATAAGGGTGTTGCCTTCGGTCGCCCATTCTCATCATCGGACGACCTCTCCTGTTTAGCCTTTTGCTTTAGTCGTCCTCTTTATTTCTTTGGTCGACCGTTCACCCTCTAATCCCTCTTCTCATGCATTCTCCTTCAATATTGGTCAACCACTTCATATTCTTAGGACGACCACTGCACACATGTAGTTCTTCTGAAATATCTTCCGTGTGCATAGGTCGCCCATTCCTTTAGCTTTGATCGACCTATCAACTTCTGAACTTGAAAAATCCTATTTCAGAAATCAGCTCAATAAGTTCATCAATACAAACTAAGTTCCATTACAAATTTGTGATTATCAAAATAATCTCGGGATCCTAGATTCAACAATGCTCACTGTCACGATCCGTGATATAACATCACGGCCGTGATCGAAGCGGTGTTGCGTTGCTCTTCGTGTCACGATCCGTGATATTCTATCACGGTTGTGACCGAAATGGTCGGTCATGGTATTCTCGTGTCACGGCTCGTGAATATTCAATCACGATCGTGATCTAAGCAATCTTTCGTGAAATGCGTCACGACCAAGGTGCTACGGCCCGTGAGATCTTCTCACGATCCGTAATAAATTCCATCACGGCCTGTGATATCAGATCACGGGCGTGATCGAAACTATGTTTCGTGACCTTATCACGACCCAAACATTATGGTCAATGAGGTCCTCTCACGACCCGTGATAAGCTTCATCATGGCCCATGATAGCACATCACGACCCGTGATGCTTGTCCTAGAAATCCGTTTTCACCCCATTTCACTCCCAACTTCAATCTCTTCATATTTATGAACTTATCATCCTCAAGGAGGTCCATACATGAGTGAATGGTTATATTCTAGGGTTCTAGACATATCAATTTGATCATAAAAACATCAAATTAGATGCGATAGGGTTCAAGTTACAACCTAGAGTTTACACATCCCTCCTAAGGTTCATATACATAATCTTAGGGTTCATAGTTCAGCATATTCATATCATTTGAGGTTTGAAACATGGAAGAAACATATCGTTACAGAATTTCCATCATGGGGACGAGATTTAATCATAGCATGTCTCATATGAATCATAGCAACATAACAAAAAATCCTAAGACATGAGGATACATTCCAATTCATAGGAATTTAGGTTATTATAACATAAGAGATCATAAGGTGGACATATAAACATCATTATAACATTAAGAAAACACAACATTCATCACATGGTTCATATCACACTAAACACATAGAAAAGAGACACTTAGGCATAAGATCAAACACCTATCATGCATACTCCTAACATGCCATCTCATCATCTCTAACACTAAGAACATGGTGTTCTTATACATCCACATCTATTGGATGAGATAGAAGATGAGGAATTGGATCCCCTTTACATACCTTGGCAAAAATCCTAAAACTCTAATTGTTCTTCTTCTTCCCTAACTTCTTCTTTCTCTTTGGTGTCTAGTTCTTCTTCCTCCTCCACTTAGTGTGTTCTCTTCTTGCTCTTGTGCCTCTTGCTCTCCTTCAAACCCCTTTGAGTTGCAATAATGGTGGAGAGCTCCCCTAAAACCCTAGCTTTTGAGGTGTTATGGAGAGAAGGGAGAAAGAGAGAGAATGTGGAGGGGAGAAATGAGTAAATGGGGTTGATTTAACCCTTTTATACCTAGGGCATCATGTGTTTAGGGTGGGTTTGGAGCTTAGTTGGCTAAGTGGGCTAGTTTATTCCATTTGGGCCTCTTTTAAATTTTTCGGGGATTTACATTCTACCCGCCTTAAAATAAAATTTGTCCTCGAATTTGCATAATCATAAATTTAAACACTCGCCCAAGAGGCGTGAAAATCTCTCCTTCATTTTATTTTCATGTTCCCAAGTAGACCCTTTCCCTCATTAATGCTTTCATACCATTTAAAGATTGTCGCTATTTGGTTTTCGATTATACTTCCATAACATTCGGCTCTTCAATTATTATCACTTTGGAACCATCTCGGCAATTTCTCCTAAGCATTGATATGTGCCCACATTGTGTATCCTTGCATGTGGAGGTGGTAATGCTAACTTATATGTTGCTTTCCTTAGTTTCTTAAGGCTTTCCAAAAGATCCATCATATCCTAAGTTCAACTTGTATTTCTTTCTAAAATGTATTATTCACACCCGATAGAATTTCTCGAATGATCACATGGGTTCCTTAAATGCTCCTACCAATATTTTCTTTTCTCTACATGATCTAGGTATCGTGATTTGATTACCAATCTACGCCTAAGACTTCATCATAGTTGATATTGGGTTTGACATCCAAATAAATGATAAAATTTAACCTTTTGACCCAGGTAGATACATTCGGTACCACTTCCCTTCACTCCCCAGTTCTCAACTAGCATCCTTTCCTTTCCCTGGTTAACGTACTACCCATAGGAATTATTCACCTCTAGAGGATAATACATAGTCCTAGGCTTGCTACCAAAGAATGAGTAACTCTCACATCATAAAGAACTTTGGCATAGTGTTTCGCAAGAAGTATACCTTGGGCCACTTCATTAGATTGAAGGTCCTCTTCGACATGCATGTTATAAGTCCTTCTCATAATCTTTTGAGGTGAGTAGCCGTGTTTGCCCTTCCCTTTGTCCTTGAAGTCGGGTCTTCTTTCCGGACAACCCTTGATATGGTGTCCTTCTTTACCACATTGGATGCATACACCCGTCCTTAAATGACATTCTCCTTCATGAAGTCTTCCACATTGGTTGCAAGCGCCTCTATTCCTTTGAGATTTTTCCTTCTCATAGGGTGATTTGTAGAAGGGCTTCTCGGTCCACTTGTTCCCTCCTCGCTCTTCGGATTTCTTTGGAGCTTTTCTCTTTGAATCTTTTACCTTACCCTCAAGCTTGCTTTCCTAATATGATGCCACTTTTATAGCATCATTAATGGTCTTGGGAGCTTCACACATAACCCTAATCCTTAACTCTGCTTTGAGTCCCTTCATAAATCGATTCACTCTCACGTTCTCGATCTTCACAAGAGTACAATACTTTTCAAGTTGAAAGTACTTTATTGAATAGTCATACAATGCCATTACACCTTGCTCGAGGTTAAGGAACTCTTCTTGCTTTCGATCTTTCATACTTTGTGAAATGTACTGATCTTCAAATTCTAACACAAATTCTTTCCATGAAAAATCGCCTCGATCACCATACTTAGTTCTAACAACTGCCTCCCGCCAATGCTTTGTTTTTCACATCAATTGATGAGTAGCATACTCCAACTTATCCTCCTCCGAACATCTCATCAATGAGAAAACACCCTTTATAACATTCAACCATGCCGCGACTTTCTCTAGATCTTCAATTCCGATGAACATGGGTGGATCATGTCTTAGAAACTCCTTCATATTCACATAACGTGATCTCTTGCCACTTCCCATAACACAATTTTCTACTGTCAAACTTTTATCAAGGAATTGTGTTTCATTAGGCACTTCTTTCTTCGTAGCATCACTTAGATTCATCTACAATAAGGCATAACCCATAATTTAAATGGTTAACAATTCATGATACACCTAATGTCTTACCCTAATATACTTACACTACTTGGCGGTTGCTCATGATCCTTGCACATGGACTTAGACAACTTAAAATTTAGACACGAACTTAGACAACTAAGAGCCAACCATAGGCTCTCATACCTAATTGTAACGCCCCCAAAATGTGGCGCTCGCGGGCTTGGCCCACGAGGGCTTTTCGACGGCACTACATGGACATTGGGCATTCCATATGGGCACACTAAGAAATAAAACTAAACTAAGCAAGCCCATGACCATAAAAATAAAAAGATAAAAGATAATAATATCGCAGCGGAAAACATAACAAGATATCATAAAGATAAAACATATATCATGGCAGCGGAAACATATATAAATCCATAAAACATCTTGCCATCTATGAGCATAAATCCATGGTCAAATATAAGGCCTATAACATGAGTTTTAGGTTCATTCGACTCGAGACATAAGATAAAGGTAACAAGTTCATTATATAACCCTAATGACTTAAAGGCCTATAAGACCTAGACACGACATGTGCAAATTAAAGCCGTCATGAGCACACCACCACCAAGCACTTCATGCATCTCCGCCTGCATGGATCCAAAAATAGTGGAGGTGGAAACCCGCCGATTAGAGTATGTGAAGGTTGGCATCTAACATGCAACATATATGACATAACGTCATCATGATCATAAGTATGAATACTGAACATAAATCATTTTAGGTAACATAAGCATATGACATTTGCATAACTTGAGCATAACATTGAACATTCATACCAATGTTGTAAAACCCGGACCGGCGATCCCCCCGGAAAAGTTTCCGGACGAGGTCGGACCGGTCGAACCGGTTAGACCGAATGGTCGGACCGGACAACAATAAACCAATATAAATATATTTTATATACTTACAAAAGTTAATAAAATATGTATTATATTATAAATTGATAAATATATTATGCAAATTATATAATAACTCAATAAAAATAATTTTAATCATCAATGTTAAAATGTCAAATAAATTTCACCAATCAAATAAAAATAAGTTTTTTTCCACAAAAAATATAGCAATACAATAAATTCATATTATTATTATTTTCCATGTTCAATTAGAAAAAAAAACAATACTTTACATTTATTGATAAAGAAATAACAATCTTAGATATTTGACATTCATTTGTAAAATTATAAATTCATAAATTATTTACGAATTTAAAATTTATACTTGTGTTTAGTTGCTCTAGTGGTTATGGTGAGCTTCACTAGATAAAAGGTCTAGGGTTCAATTTTCCCCACCAATATTTTACATATTTAAATTTTTACTTGAACCTATGGGTCTAAAACCGACCGGTTTGGCCGGTCCAACCCGGGTTTTGACCGGTCCAAAACGGTTCAATGTGCTTCTCGGGTTTAACTTAACCCATGAACCGTTTTAAGGCCCGGATCGCGGTCCGACCGGCCGGTCCGGTCCGGGTTTTACAACATTGATTCATACATTAAGCATTACATACATGAAGCATAAATGATACTAAGCATTTTATGTTCATGATCATCATATTTGTACATTTACATATTTACTTATTAGTCATATGACCCATTTTGAGTTCTCTTTGACTTACATTATCATCATCTTAAACATCTTGATCATAAGGTCAATTATTATCTTTACATGAAGAGTCTCGAGTAACATTGGCACACATTATACGACTAGCTAGGTCAACCCTTCTCTAGGGTCCATATTAGGGAAGCACCCCACACTACTACTAGTGAAGAGACATCACTTTCAGGAAGCGCCTTTAGCTACTTCCTCCATCTCCAATACGCCTCGATTAATTCATCATGTTATCTTCTTTTCAATACATCAAGCATAGCAATCAATCTTGTGATTTTAACATAATTACGACTTTGCATGCATCTCGATGTCTAGGTGTGTCAAAAGCATCAAACATAGGTTGCTACCTCACAAGACATAAAAAATAGCATACAAATGATTTGACAAGGCATTATGAGAATAATATCAAACCCCAAAATAGAGTTTATATAGCTTAAACATGACTTACTAATCATCACAGCCCGTGAGGTGTACATCACGACCCGTGAGGTGTACATCACGGTCGTGAGACCCCGTGTCACAACACGTTACATCTTGTAATGACCCTTGATGCTCACTGTCATGGCCCGTGATATAACATCACAGCCGTGGCCGAAGCGGTGTTGCGTGGGACTCTTCGTGTCGCGGCCTGTGATATTCCATCACGGTCGTGACCGAAATGGTCGGCCATGGTCTTCTCGTGTCACGGCCCGTGAATATTCAATCACGATCGTGATCGAAGCAATCTTTCGTGACTTCGCGTCACGACCAAGGTGTTACGGCCCGTGAGGTCTTCTCATGACCCTTAATGAATTTCATCACGGCCCATGATATCACATCACGTGCGTGAACGAAATTATGTTTCGTGACCTTATCACGACCCAGACGTCATGGTCCATGAGGTCCTCTCACGACCCGTGATAAGCTTCATCATGGCCCGTGATAGCACATCACAACTCGTGATGCTTGTCATGGAAATCCGTTTTCACCCTATTTTACTCCTAAATTCAACATTTTCATATTTATGAACTTATCATCCTCAAGGAGGTCCATACATGAGTGAATGGTTATATTCTAGGGTTCTAGACATATCAATTTGATCACTAAAAACATCAAATTAGATGCGATTGAGTTCAAGTTACAACCTAGGGTTCACACATTCCTCCTAAGGTTCATATACATAATCCTATCATTCATAGTTCAACATATTCATATCATTTGAGGTTTGAAATATGGAAGAAGCATATCATTACAGAATTTACATCACGAGGACAAGATTTAATCATAGCATGTCTCATATGAATAATAGCAACATAACAAAGAATCCTAAGATATGAGGATACATTCCAATCCATAGGAGTTTAGTGGACATATAAACATCATTATAACATTAAGGAAATATAACATTCATCACATGGTTCATATCACACTAAACACAGAGAAAAGAGACACTTAGGCATAAGATCAAACACCTATCATACATACTCCTAACATGTCATCTCATTATCTCTAACACTAAGAACATGATGTTCTTACACATCCACATCTATAGAATGAGATAGAAGATGAGGGATTAGATCCCCTTTACATACCTTGACAAAAATCTCAAAATTCTAATTGTTCTTCTTCTTCCTCTTTGGTGTCTAGCTCTTCTTCTTTCTCCACTTGGTGTATTCTCCTTTTGCTCTTGTGCCTCTTGCCCTCCTTCAAATTTCTTTGAGTTGCAATAATGGTGGAGAGCTCCCCTAAAACTCTAGCTTTTAAGGTGTTATGGAGGGAAGGGAGAAAAATAGAGAATGTGGAGAAAAGAAATTAGTAAATGGAGTTGGTTTAACCCTTTTATATCTAGGGCATCATGTGTTTAGGGTGGATTTTGGATTTAGTTAGCTAAGTGGGTTAGTTTATTTTATTTGGACCTCTTTTAAATTTTGAGGATTTACAAAATTTATTAAATTTAAAACCCGAGCCCACTGATCAACTTTCTAAGCTAGGCCCAAGAACAATTGTTCGAATGGGTTCTCCAACCAAATTGCGTCGATGAGTGAAAAAAAAAGTATTTTTACTTCTTGGGTGATAATTTTGTTAATTTTTTTGAGATATTTATTTATGTGAGTATTAGGAGGTTTTTAATGATAAATTTTAGGCAAATTGAGAATTCTAAAAAGAATAGTGAAAGCCCATTAGAAGCTCAAAATGGTTTTTCTCCAGTACAAAAAATTCGGAAATTTTGCCAAATTGTATTGGCCAAATTTTGGTCGCCGGATCGTAGCCATTTTTTCATGTTTTTTTATTTTATTTTTCTTTTTTTACAATTAATATTCTAACAGCTTAATACATATTATAAGTGTGGCAATATTATATAACTGTAATATAATAATATATTGTTATATAGTGTTATTAATATATAAGTAATTAGTATATAAGTCTAAATGTGCATACTATTATTATTTATTACAGTATAGTATATATTTTAAGAGATTAAATTCAAAAAAATAAAAAAAAAATAAAAGTTTTAAAGGCTCTGTGCATGAGCGCGCCATGCCGGACCGGGCTGGAGGCCCAGTTATTTTTTCTTATTTTTTTTTACTATTAAATAAATTAGTCAATTAAAAAATGTTTTCTTGTTCACTGAAAAATGGGTTAAATTCGAGGAAAGTTATTTTCCTTTTATATAGTCTTATCTTTATATTTTTCAAGACTACTTTTTCATATTTAAAACTCATAAATCAGACTCATAAAACAAAGTTACTTTTCAAGAATTAACTTCTCAAAAAAATATTTTTTTCTTATAAATTTATTTACATCAAAATAAACCCAGTCTAAGATCGAGACTGAGTGTCTTATTGATCATATTTTCATCCAGACCCAGTCTAATTTATATATAATATTATATTAAAATGTAAAATAAATAATTTTATTATATTATAATATTGGCTTTTGTAAAATAAAATATTTTTAAGAGCTTAATTATTGTATTTCATTGATCTCGTTAATGATATTAATACTTTATAGCGGTATAGCATATTTTTATTTTGATAGAAATAGAAAAAGAAATTGGCACAATTGGATGTCTAATTTTTTGCTCAGTTAGAATCAGGACAATTCTTGACAAGATCCAAGTATATATAGTTGTGTTTTTTTCACATTTATATTATATTGGTTTATATGTTATTTGCGTCATTTAAATATGGTTATAAGTATGAATAAAACTATAGTTGAATATTTTCTTGTTCTTTTGTCAAATGAATTTATAATTTTGGGGATTTCAGATCATTTTTTACCGAATTGAAGCATACTGTCTACAAATTGACACCATTTGTGGATTCAAATATTTTCACCAAATTTCGAAATTATTATTCATTTATCTTTCGTAATTTCAGTGGGACAAATAGTATCAAATAGATTAATTAAACATTGTAATTATTTTTTAGTTTGACCTATCACATCTCAATCCAGTTACATCGCTCCATATTAAGATGTACAACATAGCTCTGCAAGTTTAAAAGTCTTAGCACTTAGATTATTAGTTAACCTCTTTTACCTTGTACGAATTTATTTGTAACTTTAGATATTTTAATTTAATTAAAACTCTATTCATAAAGTTCTATATAAGAGTTTCATTAGTAGCATCTCTGACAAAGACGTGATATTATCTGCTCTAAGTCTTAGTCCGCACGATTTTATTAAAATGCGTCACACCTAATGAAAGTCATGTTCCCATATTTATTCAACATCTCTTTTGTGAGTCGTGCACGTGGAACTAGTTCAACATATGCCTCTTGCATCCTTTCCTCTTAGGAGATTTAAAGTTTTTATTGAGTGATTTCTCATCATGACACAGATGCTCATACGGAATGATTCTAATACCATATGTAATATCTCTATTCAAGGTGTGATATTGTCCGTTCTAGACCTTAACCCGCACGATTTTATCAAAACACGTCACATCCAGTGAATGTCATATTCTTATATTTACACAGCATCTCTCGTGTGACTTATGCATATGAGACTAATTCAAGACATGTCTCTTGCATAATTAGATATGAATATTTTTCTCATGTTCTAATTACTAATACTATCAAATCGATTGTGTATTCAATACTTAATTGTATAAGATGAATTCATTAGAAAATTGATGCGCACAGTTTTAAAAAATTTTAACATGAAATTTAATCTAAAATATAAAAATATAAAATAAAAGAAAATAAATATTTAAAATAAGAAGAAAGTAATAGCTATAAAGTTCAATGTTAGTGTGAACCCGTAACTTATTCATACCGTGCGGATTCAAATCTCCACCATTTAATTTAAAATATGTGATTGTATCACTCATTTTGATATAATATAATTTAATTTAGTTTCTTAAAATAAAATAAATTTTGTAAGGAAATAAATTTATAATAATATATTTAATATCGAAGATTTGAGTTCGCATAATGTGAATAAGTTATGAGTTTACAAAATCATTTAATCCATAGTCATAGAGTTCAATGTTCACGTAAGTTTATAACTTATTCACATTGTCAGAATCCAAATCTTCACCATTCTAAAATATGTGATTGTATCGCTCACTTTGATACAAATATCATTTAATTTTAAGTTTTTAAAATAAAATATTTTCTTTTAAAAATAAATTTATAATCATATTTAGCATTAGATGATTAACATTTGTCCACGGTGTGAATAAGCGATGAGTTCACACAAGCATTTGATCCATAGCTATTGAATTCAATATTTGTATAAATCCGTAACTTATTCATACCGTGTAAATTCAAATACCCACTATTCAATAAATAGTCTAAGTAAGAAATGATATTTTTGAACAAAGATAGATGAACATTAGAACAAAATATAGCACAATATACATGCGTTGGACAAAAGTACTAGTAATTTTGAGTTATTTGATATTAAAAAAAATCCTTTCTGATAATCAAAACTACTCGTAATTTGGTTCATTTGCATATTCCTTTTTTTCCCTCTAAAATACGTTATTTGGCACATACATATAAGGTCATCTCAAAGCTACTCTGCCATGATGATCAAGTAATGATATGTGCATATATATATATATATATATATA
>LTAE01000953.1:13592-34128 GCA_001647135.1 Pontederia paniculata | reverse complement strand
TATATATATAAGGATAATTAGTGTGAGATCAATACTGTAATGTCACGGTGAGATTGATGCACCATAATCGTCATATGTCTTTAATGGTCAAAATGAATATTTGATTCAAAACATTTAGAATACTTATCTAACATATATGAATTATAATGATCAAGCTGTACTGATCTCACCGTGAGTTCAATATTTCTGATCTCATACTAATTTATATATATATAGCTATTTATAATTTCATTAGTTTGATTTAATATGCATACATTGAATATATAACTAATTATATATTACAAAAATGTAAATGTCACTTTTTTTTGGGATAACTATTGATATTTTTGTTTCAAGCGGTTGCATAAAATAAAGCACATCCATCCATATGAACTGAACCTGAAAACGCTGCACAATAAAAAAAAGGCTTTACTGCCAATTTTGTCGCATTTAGCGACTTGCTACCTGCACATTTATAAAGGCGCAGCAGCGTGAACTTTGTGCTATTTATTTTTCAGCTCTCCATTTTTTATGCACTAATTTAGAATTGTGTGAGTTTTGTGCCTTCACACTTGATAAAGAAAACCATAACTAGAGCATATTATTAAATCATATAGCACATAAGTTTCATTGCCGACAAAAAAAATTACATAACCAGTATCATCTCTATATAGTTTGAATTTAATAAATATGTCAAACACACTAATCTCACGCATTATTCTTTTTATATTCTCTATTAATTATGCTTAAAAGGTAGAGTCGAACCATATTAGATCATAAAAAAAGATCACTATATTCATTATAAAAAATAATTATATTTACAAATTCTCAAAACTTAAAATATAAATATAACTGTTATCGATAATTTCCTAATTATTTTTGTAGCATCAAGAATCCTTTACGTAAATAAAAGTAAAGAATAACGAAAAAAGTGAAAAAGTAATACTTAAGATCGTTTGAAATGTATTTGACAGTCTTATTCATTTGAATCAATATAATTTTAGATATGTGCATAATATCTTGGTTTAAGAATATGAACTTATCGCCTTAACTAATGCATAAATGTAAAAATATGATAGTTTACAACGAAAGAGAATATTAATGTGTGTGTGTACGATCGATATTAATGCTTTATATAATCGGAGAACTATCGACGACAAGTTAAGCGACACACTTGCAAAATAATAAATGGAAGATTAACCAAAATCAAAGAGTGGACTTGATGAAATAAGTTGTATAAATGAAAACATCCAACACTCAAACTATTGCTATTTTAACTCGACTTTTATATTCACCATAGCATATGGCAGACAATAATGATCATGAACAGGTGGTGGGCAGCATTTTTATTGACTTGTTGATTGAATTCTCGTTTTGATTCCTTAACCTTATTAACTAATAATTCTATTACATTATAAAACCATAATATTTTATTTTCACATGGGCAAAATTAGTAGAGTGACGAAATCAAACATGACATCACCAGTTAAAAATCGGATGACGTAAAAAAATATTTATCGTAATATATATTTAGAAGAAAAAAATAGTATAAATCAACGAAATCTTTACTCGTATAATAATTGCAAGGTATAGAAATAGAAGAGTGTGGCATCACAGCGTTGGTCAATTCGGACAAGGAGCGGAGTCCGTGGTGCTTCCTTCCTTTGCCCGTGCAACAGCGTACTCATCTCCCACCGGAAAAGCTCATCGCCGACGGTTCTCCGGCCGTGTACCGAATTAGCTACACGTATGACTGAGTATTACAAGACGTTCTGGAGCAGGAACTTGGATCTGGAGCACTGCTTCGAGCTCTTTCAAAGCTAATGGCGCCCGCGAGGCGGGGCACAAGCTGCATCGTCGTCGTCTACCTGCAACAGTTAAAATCCGATGGGTCTCCGTCATGTCTGCGTTCCTCTCATCTTGCGTGGGTCAGCTTGCAGTTGTTAACTTGCCCCCTTTTTCCCGCTTCAACCGGTTCCCGCACCCATCTTTCTTCTTAGCCGTCCATTCCACACTTCAGTCTCCTCTTATTGCCTCTCGCTCCCGACCATGGCCGAACAGCTGCTCTCAGCAGCCCCTCCGGCCACCATCCTGCCGGAAAATTACGTCCGTCCGGAATCTCAAAGGCCACGGCTGACCGAAGTCGTCAAGGACACTAACATCCCGGTCATCGATCTCGGCTCGCCCGACAGGCAGGGGGCCGTTGAGCAGATCGGTGAGGCGTGCAAAACCTATGGTTTCTTCCAGGTACGTCCGACTGAGCTTTTGCTAGCTGTTTACAGTAGTTTTTCACTTGCTAAATTAGTATGTATCCCGAATGATTGGTGCGGATAGTGACTGTGGTGTGTGGTGTACTTGCTGCTGCCCGCGCAGGTTATAAACCACGGCGTGAAGATCGAATTGATGCTGAGGATGATGGCGATAGCGTTCGAGTTCTTCCGACTTCCCCACGAAGAGAAGGCCAAGCACTACTCCGATGATCCGGCGAAGAAGATGAGGCTGTCGACCAGCTTCAACATCCGGAAGGAGACCGTCCACAACTGGCGGGATTACCTCCGGCTCCACTGCTACCCGCTGGAGGAGTACATGCCCGATTGGCCTTCCAATCCTTCTTCCTTCAAGTAAGTTTCTATTCATATTAATATATTCTTCTTAATTTGCTGCCTTCCTTCCTTCTTGAGTTCCAGTACTCTTCTTCTTGGTGTTCATATTATAATTAACCATTTAGACTTTATGAATATATATCCCATTTTCTTGTTCATTCTTCTTACCTTACATTGGATGCATTGATAGAGTTGACACTATATATATCTATCTATCTATATATATATATATATATATATATACACATATGAAAAAATCTAGAAAGCTGACTAATTAAATAGTGAGGGTACAAGAGAGCTAGTACTTTGGAGTTTTAAAGCTGACTAATTAATACTATATAGTGAGAGGGGGGAAAAGCTTCTGGATATAAATATTGCTGAACTTTCATTCTAATGAAAGCATATCTCAAATGAAGGCAGGCCTGAATTTACGGTGTTGAAATGTTACCGACTCCTGTGTGAGGAGAAGTACAAGATGTACAAGTAACCGAAAAA
The DNA here is from genome assembly GCA_001647135.1 of Pontederia paniculata. Lineage (NCBI taxonomy): Eukaryota > Viridiplantae > Streptophyta > Magnoliopsida > Commelinales > Pontederiaceae > Pontederia > Pontederia paniculata. The sequence goes on along the minus strand of LTAE01000953.1, from coordinate 31,051 downwards.
GGGTCCATGATGTGTACAGACATTAGCATCAACTATTACTAACTTTTTTCGATACTATTTGCATTATTACTCTCCTTTTCTATTTGCGTCATTACTTTCTTTTGTTAGAGAAGTTCTACTAGGAGAATCTAATTTAAGACCTCTAATTTCTAAAACAAAATATGTACAACTGCCCTGCACGTTGTTCTACTATTTGCATTATTACTGAAAAGAATAGAAACGAATGCATAAAGGTAGAGAAATGAGTTTTTTACCCAAAAAGAAAAGAAAAAAAAATGGAAATGAGTCAATGGCCCTATTCATCAGGACCTACTTTTTTTTTGACAGTGTAACCGAACAGGCAAAACAGGCTTTTACTTCTCAGAAATGCCCAATGGCAACTACTCCTCTCTACTACATTTATGCCATGAAGGAGAAGCATGTGAAAAAAACAAAGCCCCTCGATGGTTGCAACACACCATGTGAGGTCACATGCTCAGAGCCTGCTGACTCGTGTGATTTGTCCCTGCAGATGCCATCAGAGACTCCATTTATTCTACAGATTTGTATTCTCTAGATACAACTTAGTACACTGACCTTTTAGAACTCGTATAACAAAATATAAAACTAAATTTAATCTCGAATCTGAAACAAAACTCAAACTGGTCTAAGTTTAGAAACTGCTGTCCAGATGCTATTACATCTTTCAAAAAATCTAGATCCCCTCAAGGATGTCACTGCGAGGAGATTAAGAGGATCTTTATAAGAATACAGAAGGGTTCCAATCATTTTCGAGCTCGGTGACCAAGCAATAAAAAACTCGTCAAATTGGACGATTCTGAATTAAGATTCTAAAACATTATGAATGATTTATTGGAGATGGTAATGGCGTTGCATTCATTGTGCATTGATTCTGTGACAGGGAAGTGGTGAGCACGTATTGCAGAGAGGTGAGACGACTAGGCTTCCGGCTGCTTGGAATGATATCTCTGAGCTTGGGCTTGGAGGAGGACTACATGGTTCGGGTGCTGGGCGAGCAGGAGCAGCACATGGCGATAAATTTCTACCCCCAGTGCCCGGAGCCTGAGCTCACGTACGGTTTGCCAGCCCATACCGATCCCAATGCCCTGACCATCCTGATGCAGGACCCCAACGTTTCTGGCCTGCAGGTGCTCAAGGATGGCAAATGGATTGCAGTAGATCCCAAACCAAATGCGTTTGTCATCAACATTGGCGACCAGCTACAGGTAATTATTGTTGCCTTCATTTCTTAGAAAGATGAACTTTCTCTCTGCGTGATCAAAATGACTGTGCCAAAAGGTGCTTAAGGGACATCTTCCCAGATGATCTATGCTTTATTTTCTCTTTAACAGTCAACTTCACATTGTTGCAGTAAAAAAAAGAGAGTTGCTGTATGAATTCACACAAAAAGTTTAAAAAATCACTGAGAAAAAGTGAAACGTGCATGATGCTCACAGTTTAGCCACTACTACTTTTGTGCTTGGACGGTGGAAACTTTTGTGCCCCCACTGTTTTTGTTTGACCCTCGCCCTTGTGCAATGGACGGGTGCACAGTTTTACTGCAGTCTGCAGCTGACGAGCTCCGTTTTTTTTAATTATCACCGACTGTCTACTGCTGCTTAAATTTGGACATTTATCGATGTACAGTAGCTTAAAAGTTAAGATTCTATTTAATGCCCTGTTCAGGTCCTATTTATGCACATCTGAAGCTTTTTTTTTTACTGTGGACACAATTCACGTTTCTGAAGTTAAGATTCTGCTCTGCATATACGTACAAATTTGCTAAGAATGGAGTAAAAATTGTCGCAGGCATTAAGTAATGGCCGGTATAGAAGTGTGTGGCATCGAGCGGTGGTCAATTCGGACAAGGAGCGGATGTCCGTGGCGTCATTCCTTTGCCCATGCAACAGCGTACTCATCAGCCCACCGGAAAAGCTCGTCGCCGACGGTTCTCCGGCCATGTACCGAAGTTACACGTATGACGAGTATTACAAGAAGTTCTGGAGTAGGAACTTGGATCAGGAGCACTGCTTAGAGCTCTTTCGAAGCTAATAGAATCCCATGGGTCTCTGTCATGTTAATTCTCATGTGCCTCAAATGCTGCGGACTACAAGGAAACATGTTTACTATTGTTCAGAATGGTTGATATGTATTTTGGACTGCTGGTTTGTCATGCACTGTGATTCAGTTGGTAACTATTGCATCATTAAGAGAGAGGTGGTTGACGTCTTGATGTCTCCGATAGAGATCAAGAATATGAGTGCTGAATAAAATATAATTTATTTCTACTAATAATATTTTTTTATTAGGTCAATGGCTATCATTTGTAACAGGAAAAAAAATAATGACTCTTTTTTCACATTTTTTTTTGTTTTTGATGCACTATAATTATTTTTTAAAAAAATATATGATATTCAAAATTAATGGCTTATGACTAATTTAATATTTAGATAAAAATAAGATAAATCAATGTACTTATTCAAAATGGATATTTTAAAAAATCTTACGTCTAGTAAAATTTGGACTTTTTTTTATAAGAAATGATTATCACAGATCATTTTGGTATTACTAAAAGATATTTTAAAATAATATATTTAAAATTGAATCATATTGATCGATTCGATCATGAACTCACTGCCAGTCCTATTTTGTTAAGATAACAATAAAATGCAAAAGAAATGAATTGAACCGGCCAAAGACAATTGAACCAGTAAAAATGGTCCAATCTGATTTTTTTACATGTATGATATTGACAAAAGAAATAAACCAAAAATCTAAAGAAAAATGTATTACATATATGGAGAAATAACGTAGGAAAGAAGTGAATGCTATTGATGGAAATGGAAAGAATAAAAAAGAAAGAAAGGAAATCATGGATAAATAGAAATATGAAATGTTAACTAGAAAACCTAAATGGAAGGAGGAATTAAAGGACATCATAAATAAATGAAAAAGGGACACACTTAAACAACGAAAAGAGGAAAAAAAAAAGGAAAATGAGATATAAATGGAAAGACAAGATACTAAAATGAATAAAGTGGAAAAGAAAACAGAAGGTAAATTAAAGATATTCTAAATAGAAAGTAAATAAAAAACTATTATAATTAGTAAATGTTTGCATAAATGAAAATATTAATATTTTTTAATTAACAAATGACAAATATTTATTTGATATGTAATATTATATATGGCATTACTCACATTATTTTATATTTAAAAATATAATAAATTCAATCATTTTAATAGAAATTTGATTCAACCAATTAAAAAATCAGTTCAAGCAGTCGAATCATGTTTTGATTATTGTATTAGTTTGATAACTGATCCATTTTCTTCGATTAGAGTTGTGCATAGTTGAGTAAAAAAATCTATAAACAAAGATTAATTCATGCCGATATAAAAAAAGTTCAAGTTTTAAAGCTAAAAAAAACTAAGATGATTTTAAATTGAAACAGACCAGAAGTCCTATATAGTTAATAATACCAATTATATAATCTTGTTATATTTTAAATGATTTTATTATGTACAAAATTACTCAATTAACATAGCTGTATAAATACATTTTTAACAACAAAAATATAGAAAATAAAACTGTTGATTTCAAAATTATCAAATTATATGAGAAAATATTACTTGATATTATAAATTTATGCGGCTACAAAAATTACTCGCGAAAATTGATAAAAAAAATTATGTGCCACTTTCATCGCATACTTTTTGTTTGCCTTCTCTTGTTTAGAGGGCAAATATTTTGATATATGTCATGTTTTCATACAAGATGTAATAATCCAAATAAATTGAAGAAGATTAAAGACCAAAGTGGTTCATTATGTTAAAAATTTGATCTTAGTCTCAAAATCCTTTCAAATTCGTTCAAAATCCTACCTATGAAAACCTAACTAGTCACCCTTTTTCCATTTATCTATTTCTTTTTGCTCTCTCTCCACTATTGGAAGATCATCAAGAGGACATTAAGGAGGAGCAGTAGGTGCCAAGGCAAGGAGAAGAAGGTGAAAAAGAAGTAGGAATCATCACTTTGGGAAGAAGGAAGACGAGAAGGAAGAAACCTTAGAGAGAAAGAAGATATGTAGAGGAATTCAATTCTCTTCCAAACTATTTCGCATTGTTTCGTATGATGATGTAATGTGACTTCATCAAGGGTTCATGACCCTTGAACATGAAGTCGGGGAAATTACATTTGGAATGTATTATGCAGGTGTGCTATATTGGATTGCCTATGGAATGGATTTTGATGATCTTGTTGTGCTTATTGTTATAGATTGAAATTGATTGCATCGAACCTTGAAAACATAAGGATTTGTATTAGAATTGTATGCACACATGTATATTTATCAATTATTACCCATATGACGAAACTTTAATGTTAATTTTGGAAGTTTGAAACCTAGGGCTTGAAATTGTTAGATAAGAAATCTAAGATTTATTGTTAGAAATGCATATACTTACGTGATTCTAGGAGTGGTAGTAGTAGTTGAAAATGGAGAGAAAACTCTAGAGAATCGAGTAGGAATTATCTAAAACGTGTACCAAAATAGGATTTCACGGGTCGTGAATCAACATATGATTCCTCTATTATGGCATCATCGGACTATATGCATTATTTTTATTTAGTTTCAGAAATACTTGGAGTCTACACCATTGTTTGTTGATTTTTAGGAGAGTGTTCATTGGAATGTTGAAGAATTACATAGCCTCAATACAGTTGACTCGTAACTGCTCCTATGCGACTACAGTTCAATCGTAGTCACACACTGAGTGCACCATTTCAAAGACGATGGGACCATAATGGGCGAATGTCATCCATAACGGCACCTAGAGAAGTCGTAACACCTTTGATCAGGTTGTAGCACATAATTAAGAGTCGTAGCGTGCCTAAGGTCAACCATAGCGCATGTTGATGAGTCATAATAATGGTTGATGAAGCCGCAATAATGGAGATTTCACCCATAATGCACTCCTTCATATCGTAGCAGCACTAGTTGGAATCATAGTAGGTTTATGTTGCTCGTACTGCACTTCTTGAGACAGTAGAAGAGTTGATTTCACCCATAGCACATTGTTGAAGTTCATAACGATTGGTGGAGGTCATAACACTATAAAAGTGCTAGTTAGGGTTTTATTTGGAGAGGTTGAATTTTGGACAACTTTTGGTGGCGACTAGTGCTTGGGCACGTTTGTAAGAGATTAATAGGTACTTTGCTTTACTTTGCTTTTATATTAGATTATGTAATGAGCTTCAGTGTTTGAACTCTCCATTTTTTGATTTTAATGCAAAGTTTCTTCTCATCTTATTTTTTCATCCCTTTTCATTATGTTAACTAATCACATTTATTTTAGAATTACCTAAAGTTTAGGGTTTAGTGTTTTGGTTAATGATTATGTATGTGTTGTGACTATTTTGTTTAGAGAATAAAATGTTAGACCTATATAAGATTAGCTATCTTAGTTTGGTCACTCTATGTTATCGAATAATAAAAATTATATTGATCAACTAGTTACTTTACTAAGTAAGATATATTTGTAATATATGAAAATACATTACATTATATTGCTCATTGAACTCATGTACGATGTGCAATTAGGTTGTTAGTGTGAATGCATGAAAGTGTTGTTCTTTAATCCTAATTAGAATTGTGTTGTCTTGAAACAGAAATTTATGACTTATGAAGTCGATCAAGAGTCTAATGCATGTTGAATCATTATCCTATATACTTATAATCATAAATGGATTCGAAACCCTAGAACATTCATCTCATATAAATTTTCGTATAAGTTGCATTATGTACTTTTAGCTTAGTGTTATTCGTAATTAGTACTTCTCATAACTTTAGTATTTTCACTCCTAATCTTAATCATTTAAATAACACATTGAAAGTTATAATTCTAGTACTTGACATTTTCTCTGCATGGTTGATATTATTATTACTACATAGGATCTCGTACGCTTGCGGAAATCTTGTCAACCTTGAAGCGAAAATGTAAGTTCTACCATATTCAATTATGTTGTGTTTGTACCATCATTTGAACTGCAACCATGAATGAAAAACAATCACTTGTAATTCACAATTCAAAGTACCACAGAGTTCGAGCGAGATTTTATCAGTCTGTCAAACTCTTGCAAAACATTACACTCATTGGTAAAGGAGTGAACATCCCTTTAAATAGAGTGCCGCACGCAAGTTATCGATAACCCACCATGCAAGTTTTCGGAATCGCCACACAAGTTATTAGAATTGGCACTCTTGTGATTGCTTTGTAGTTACATGTGTGTTCACGTACAAATGTACATAATGCCTATTAGGGGTGGTTGCCATCCAACAATCTCTCACTCATACATAATGAATTATTCGTCATATCTAATTCCACAAATGTATCTATATAAATGAATCGTGTGACCCACAAGTACATCAATAATGGGAAAAATACAACATGTTAAGAATGCATAGTTAATAGTGTCGACTCAAGGGTAAGAGAGGTCAAGCTTTGGCTTGAGGCCTCCCCTAAAATTAAAGCCTCCCAATTTTTAATAATATATATACTAATAATATTAAGTTATTAATATTAATCTATGGCATGTGTGTGTATTTCTTTTGTTTTAAAATTATTTTTATTCTCATATTCCTTGTAAAATGTGCACACAAATCTTAATTAATTCAAAATAATTAAATATTTTTTCTTCTTTCACTTTATTAATATTTCCATTTGATTTATTTTTTTCAATAATGTTTTAATTATTACCTAAATATATTTAAAAATTTCAACTATTTCTTTCCATAATTAATGTGAATATTGTCTTTATCGTTAAAGAATTACAACCTTATTGACTAATTAATTATTGACTTTAGAAAAAAACTTCATATTTCATATTATAAACATTATATTATTGTTTTCTTCATTATTCCTAAAATTTTGTTGGCCATAATACATTATTTAAAAAAAATTATTTTTTTTTATTAATATAATTTTGTTTTAGGCCTCCAAAAATCCTCATCAGCCTTGCCACCCCCTCCCCCACACCACACACACTATATATGGGTGTGATCGATCCCAATGAACTTCTATTAGTGAAAAAAATATAGTAGGGAGGAAAGATAATGGGTCAGAATTTGTCCGATCAATTCAATGACATCTAACTCAGACCCAATTATTCCAAACTATAAAGATTGTCAAATAAAGAAATAATATCAATTATTGGTCTTATTTCATATTTAAATTTGTCATGTTATTTCCTTATTTATCCATAAATAAAAAATAAAAGGTCAAAAAATGATGATCCAAACAGGCTACAAGATGAGGTCAGGGCGAGTTTGAAATTTTATTATATTTCGATCCAAATTCTGTTAATTTATAGTCGGAAATACAAAAATAACTTCACAATTCCATGCCCATATTTTATCTTTTTAAAACAAAAGGCTAAACCCAGACGACAAGAAGCCCATTGGGCTAAGCCTGTCTTACATTAGACCATGCCCATTGGGCCGAGATCGTCAACAATTCATAGCTTTATCTTTTACTTAACAACTCGGCAGCTTTTGGCGATGGCTCACGGCTAAAATTAGATAGACCACTCATTCCTTTTCCTCTTCACTTCATCTCCATTCCCTCCCCTTGTTCTTGTGCTGCTGCTGCTGCTGCTGCTGCTGCTGCTTCTTCTTCTCATGGCGACAGCAGCCATGTCGGCCTCCCTTTGCATCCCTTCTCCTTCCACACTCAATGCCAACCTCTCCTCCTCCTTCCTCCCTCCGCTGTCATCCTCCTTCCGGCCGTCGCTCCGCCGGGAGCAGCACCAGCAGCCCTCTCTCCTGCGAACGCAGAGACCCCCGGCCATCAAGGCCATGGCCCCTCCTCCAAAGGCTGGGAAGGCCAAGAAAGGTAATTGCTTGCTCTCTCCTGCTCTCATGGTTGTTTCCCGCTGTTGTGTTCCCCGGCTCTTTGTTACTTGCCGGAATTTTAATTGTTCTCATTCACAGTGGTGGGCATTGTAAAGCTGGCGCTGGAAGCTGGGAAGGCGACCCCGGCGCCGCCCGTCGGTCCGGCGCTTGGTTCTAAGGGCGTCAACATCATGGCCTTCTGCAAGGAGTACAACGCCAAGACGGCTGACAAGGCCGGTTATATCATCCCCGTCGAGATCACCGTCTACGATGTGAGCTTTGTTGCTTGATTCCTCCAAGTCTTAACGTTTCTTTGTTGAACTTATTCTTTGCCTATTAGTTTGCTTTTGCAAGTAGATTGTTCACAAGAAGTGGCAAATTTCCGTCATTAATTATTTTTCGAATGGTTTTCTTTGGTTACTGAAATTAGACTGCCGAATTCTGTTAACAGGATAAAAGCTTTACATTTATTCTGAAGACTCCGCCCGCGTCTGTTCTGCTCCTCAAGGCCGCAGGTGTGTCTCTGTTGCTAAATTGTTTGGGAATTTCTTTTAAAAACGTCTCCCCTTTATTTTGATTTTTCTGATCTTTGTACCAGCAAAAAAAGAATAAAAGGAAAACTTACTACCTGCATTTCTTTGACATGCTGAACTCTGATTTATTTCTGTTTCATGATCTTGCTCCACCTGATCTAGCCTAGTAAACCCATAAAGTCAATGAACTTATGGAAGATTTGTTTCCTGACTTTACAACCATTTCAACTAGTCTTTTATTTAAAAAGTTATCCATTATGCATTTAATGAATTTTGACTACAATAATACTATTTCATACCTTGGGTTAATCATTTGAAAGGATATGGCTTTAAAAGACAATAAACAATCTAGCTCTGTTGTTTTGACATTGGATGATCTTTATTCTGGGAAGATCAATGTCCTTCTTTTTTTACTTTTTTATGTTTGTAATTCTGAACTCATTTAGTCATGCATGCTTTTTCTATCAAATACTCTGGTTAGGGCTTGCTTATGGCAATACATTAGTTACGTGGCATTAGATTTATCTCTTAACCAGTATGATAAATGTAATGACATAATTTAGCCTTTTAAACAATTGCGAACTTTTTTGTTTCTATGAGCTTTCACTGTTGCCAATTTATAGTCTTTGCTTGTTGCTTTTTGGATGATAGATTAAGATGACTGCACTTTGCGGTTAATGAGAAGTTAACTAATTAGCATTCATGTAATGTATCCTCAATAAAATGTATATTATTAAAAATCATGTTGTGCTTTTATGAGTACTCCCATACATTCATTTACACAGTTTTGCTTGTTGCTTTTTTACTTTTGGATGATAGATTAAAATAACTCTGTCGACAGTGGCTAGTTAACTACTTAGCAATCAGTATTCAGGTAATGTCCTTGTGAAAATGTATATATTGAACAATGACGTTGGACATTATTTTGTCATTTTGTTGAGCTCACTCATGCATTCTTATGTATGATATAAGTCAACCAAGTGCCCAATTCTGCTTGAACTTTATATAATATCCTTGCCTGATTGGATAACATAGCGATCTTTTGAAAAAAAAACATTTTTTATTGTTGCCTGAATACAAAGCCGAGTGGGTGCACTGGCCACTTAAAAAGTAAAACAAAGTATACAGATAAACATGGCATATTTCATAGTGGTATATTGGTTTGAATCGCCAGTTTGTCCATTTTTCATTGGTTCAGATAACATCATAGACAATAATTCCTTCTTTTCCTACAACATCCCAAAGCCTACCTAGAAGCACGAATACTCAACTATGTGTCTACCTACTGTAGAAGTTAACCGACCATCATGAAAATTAACCTATGTAAATAGCGCTTCAATTGTTTTTTTCTAGCTTGTTTTCTTTAACGAAGTTTTCTCATTCTCTCTAAGAATCTGTGACTTATAAGTCTTTTCTTTCCTTAAATTCACTTTTTCTTGTCCTTTTCACTCCTAAAAATACTCTTATGCAAACTCCTTTTCAGTTAATTAGTTTTTCCGCTATAAAATTGTGAAGACAAACTTGTATAACTGAATAAGCGACGAATGGATGAATGACTATTTAGTAACATACATCACCAAAAATAATTTTTTAATGCTGCCAATGATGTCATTATTGATAGGCTTCAGAAAATAAAACCACTTCAAACTTTATTATTGAAATAAATATTATAACTAATTTTAAATATCTTTCATATTGCTTTAATAATACTATGTGTTTTTTTCAATTTTATGATGACATCTTTTATCATTTGTATTATTTAATCTTGGAATAGAAGATTGGATTCTCTGATGTGCATTCTATGTTTTTGACATGAACATTTCTGCTGTAAAACGTGAACTCATCAAACTCTTGTGCAAGCACCATTTTACTATTATGACAGGCATCTTCTATAAGCTGCCAATCAGAATTCCTTTTGTTATTGCCTGATCTCAAACAAACAATAAAAATCTCTTTAGACTTATTTGCTAAATGCAAGTCATTTATACACCAAAAGATTATAACTCTATGCATTGCACTACCAAAGTAATGCTATAGTATTTTTAAAAATAAATTATAAATCATCATCATTTCAAATGCAATATCCTGCATTTGCTGTTTTGGTTTGTTTGCAAATCTTGCACTTGTTATGCAGATACATCTGTTTGGTCCCATGCATTGTCACAAGTTATGCCTGGGCCGAAGCAAAATCTTGCATCTCAATAAGCAGCAGAACAGTATTCCATGATTTGCATCATGATAAAAGGTAGACAATTGGTCGGATGGTGGTAGCACAGGCAGTGAACAGAAAAGGTAATTAGAGGAAACACCAACAAGTTAAAATGGGGATTATGGTGGAAGGAGGAAATTTTTGTAGCTGTAGGAGGAAACCTTGGCTGAGGATCAGTAATGGAAAGGACGAGGAGAAGCATATTTTCTTCTCTGTTTGTAACCAAAGAATAGCCCACATTAGCAGTTGCATGCATGTGGTGATGCAATTGGGTGCCCAAATCTCGAACAGACAGCAGTTTCTCTGGTGAAATTGACAAACAACTTAAAAATCGTGCATGGCAGCTCACTGATTTGAATCAAATAATTGAATAAATAAGCTCTTAGTATCATAAGAAATAGGGTACCAAACTAGGATGGTTGCGTCTTAACATGTAGTTCTGAGTAGCTTTCTCAGCTTATTTTTGTGTTCTCCTTGTTATATGCTTTATCAAAATCCAGATAAGAAAATCCTTTTTCTGTAATCTTCACATGCTTTGCAAAACAATATGATCAGAGGATATACAACTTGGTATGTCTAAATAGATGGCCTTTTACCTTTAAAAGGCAAAGCCTAAAGCTTCATGATGCCTTTGAACAGATTTGTCTCAACAGTTTGTGATCATTTTGCAAACGAGCTCTTTTCTTTAGTTGTTTATGTTGCCATGGACTTCTGCTTGTAGTGGTCTTAAGAGTTTGTGACCTGTGATATGCTATTTTATGCATAGGGATTGAAAAGGGTTCTAAAGAACCACAGCGTGAGAAGGTGGGAAAGGTAACCGTTGAGCAGCTACGGGCAATAGCTCAAGAGAAATTACCAGATTTGAACTGCACCACTATCGAGTCAGCAATGAGGATAATTGCAGGTACTGCAGCCAATATGGGCATTGATGTAGATCCACCAATATTGGAGCCCAAAAAGAAAGTTCTTATATAGAATTCATATCTGCATCAGCATTTTTTTTCTTCAATAGGCTCTTAAATCCAACTGAAATTTTGTATTCCTAAGCTCTCTTTGTTGTATCTTTTCCCCATTTCATCCTGTTAACTTCTAATGTAAACATCTGGCTACAAAACTTTAATCGTTGATCCAATATTTGTCAGCGTATTAATAGTTTGCAGAGATTTTGGCAGCTTTCATTAAAGTTCGCTGACTGAGTTATGTTGTACTGGAGCAAGCTCCTAGGAAGTTGCCCATATATGATAATATTTGTTCATCCAATTTAAACCGTGGAAAGTTTCCTTAGGAGGACATGCTATCCACAAAGTTCTTGTTAATTTTTTTTAAGTGGCCCTTAGAGAATAATATATTTGTTTTAAGTGGATGATTTTTCTTTACTTCCTCAAAGATAATTCTTGGTACAAAATATATGTTCAGATGTCTTCATTTGTAGGCTTAATTATCTTGAAGAAAATTTTACAACATGGTATCCACCAAATACTTGAGCTTGTGATATAAAAGCAGGCAGACATGTAAATGTTTCAACAAAAATGTAGGACCCAATATTCTTTGTTCCGAGTACAAGTAGTGCTGGAAATTATATTGATGTATGTAGCGTTTATATTTAATATGGTCGATACTATGTCTAAATTTTGATATCAGAAATTGATAGTTAATAATGAAAGAAGGTTCTATATTTAAACAAACATAACTCTTAGTATTCAGTAAAAATGGTCTCTTTCAAAATCTTAAAATAAGTCCTCCTAATAAACTGTCAAATGCCATAAATCATGGCCATTTACTTCAACATAGAGTTAATGGTAGCTAGCAAAAGTTTATGAATTCATTTGGTAAGACTAAACATGTGGTTTCTTTTTAAAATACAACAAAACAATGATCAATACGTATTCTTATTTCAATTATTCAAGATGGTTATCTAACTCGAAATTTTTTTTTAAGCACGATTATTTTGATTGGCTACCACGTTTTTTAAGTTACTCGACTGGCTTATATGAATGCCACAAAAATAATTTCTCTCTTCCGCATCTATTAATGCTACTATATCTATTTTTATCTCTCCTACACATTAATATCAACTCCTGCATGGCAAAACTTAATTAATAAAAAAGTAAATAATTAAAAGAAATAATGGTGGCGATGGATCCCTTCTCTCCCTCGTCGACAACGAAGAATGGTTGTCGCCGACAAGGGAGAGAGCGGCCCTCTCTCTCTCTAGGGGGGCAGCGGCCCCGACAAGGGAGATGACTTCTCTCTCTTTCATGTCGCCAGCCAAGGAGAAGACAACTGCCCCCCTCCTTCGCCGTCAGTGATGAGGGGAGGGCACCTATCTCTCTCCCTCGTCGCCGACGAGGGTGGCGTTCCCTGTTCTCTGTTAAGGGTAACAATTGTTTTTTTTAATAATATATTTTAACATGAATGATATACTGATGTGACGGAGAGAAAAAAATGTGCAAGTGATATTTATATAAGTGATTTAACTTAGAAATTAAAGATAGCTAGTGATAATAATTGCGCCTAAATTTTTTTCAGTTGGATAATCATTTCATTAGGAAGTGAAGTTTAGTTACTGTTATACATTCTAATATGTACTACTTGTGCTTTAATACATAAACTAAAATTGATGCACATTGGTGATTCAACATTACTCGTGTTTCTTTATTATAGAGAGCGTGCCCCCATGAACTTAGTGAACCTACTCCCGGAATAATGAAAGTGTTGGAAAATACGAAGAACAAGAATAGAAAGATCACAAGAAACTCAGAAAAACACACACAGAATTTACGTGGTTCAGAGATGAATCTCCTACGTCCACGACCGTCGCAGAGAGTTTTTCACTATGTTAATGTTCAAAACCTCAAAACCACCAGAGTACATAACCGCTCCAAAAATAACATATATATGATGGAGCTAGGGCAACCGTCCACAAAGTAATGAAATTACATATATACCCTTAGGAAAAAATTTTCTCGGGGCTCCGCCCCCGAACCCCCGACCTTCCGGGCAAGGGGGCGCTGCCCCCCTACAACCCCCGCCAACTCAACGTCGAGTTGGATCAGCGTCAATAGGGATTGGATGATCAGTCTCCATCTGCTATCTCAGAAAGAATAAATTACTATAGAATTTGAAGGGCCTGAAAGAATCTCTCTTTAACTTTTAAAACTGCTTCTTTCTCGCTTAGCAGTCAGAAATATACATTGCTGTCAGTTGCATAGATTCCACTAGCAAACATCAAGTACAGATTTGTTTGTCTGGATTAAGATGTTAGAAACAAATCTCTACATGTTAATGGTGCGTTTTCGTTGTCCATTTCTCCCTGTCTCCACTCGAAAAACAAGAATATTAAACTCGATTATGGAAAGAGATGTATCGTTCTCTGAATTAGCATATGTAAGAATGTAATATCCCTCCAAGAAACAATTTAATTAATCACTACGTCTACAAAGTTTTGGTCTCTGGTCGTAGGAAAGAGAGTGACAACCTCGAGAACAAGAAGCCTTCTTCCCATGCGCTATCTTCAATATATTCTCTGTATGTTTCCATCTATTTATCCATAGGATAATGTTTGTGATTAATCTCAAATTTTATGAAAACCCAAACGCACTCAAAATTATACATAAAGATTGAATCATTTGAAATAATGAGGGTAAAAAGTACTGCTCAAAATTATGCCGTCTCCAAAAGTCTGAAAAATTCAAATTTTCACAGGAAGGGAAATAGATCAAAGTAAGCCATAGATGAAGAAGAAAGCTGGCAAGAACTCAACCCCAACAACACCCCCATCTCTCATGCAGAGGAGATCAATACAAAATCCCATCACAACCTGCCGCAGGAGGAGGAGCAGGAAAGCTGCTACGTCTGCAGCTGCTGGCTCTGCCGGTTGCTGCTGCTTTTCTTTTTTCCACACTGTTCAGCAAACAGCAGTAGGAGGAGCAGCAGCAGCAGTTGTAGTAGCATAGTATAGGCATTTTGCAATGGTCCACTTCCATACTACGACTTCTCCTCTGTGTCGTCAACTTCTTGCCTTGGTGCGGGCTCTCTCTTTCTCTCTCATATCATGACAAGACCAGCACAGTACCATCATCATCCATCAGCAGCAGCAGCTGCTGTTGCTGCAAGCATTGATGTAGCTGAAGATTTGGTACACCGCCGTCGCTATCTCCTCAGCTGACCCAAGTTTACATCCATCCTCCATCTGTCCAATTTTAGTATGTGCAGTGCAACAATGGCCTAAGTTAGCTAATCACACTAAGTATGCACAGTAGTTATATTACTGCAGTAAACACTGCAAACGCAAAATTTATCTGAAGCTAAAAAAGGGATTACTAAGGTCATGCATATGAAGAAATGAACCTTGAGGTTTAGAGAGTAGAGGATGGAGTCACGGTCGAGAGAGACGATGTTGAGGTGGAGAACGGATAGCCGGAGCTCCTCCATGGCAGCCACGGCCGCGACCAGTTGCCCCGCCCGACGCCGCCCCGCGACCTTCAAGTTCACATGCCCTTGCACCACTGTGGCCTCTACGTCCACGCCCAGTATCTCAGGGCTCTCCTCATCTTCCCCTCTCTTGAGCACGTCGCCGCCCCGGTGCAATAACGACTCGGTGTAGCTGGTGTACTGCGGCGAGATGAAGAAGCCGCCGTGAAGGGTTGCTGCGGCTACCTCGTTGAAGGAAGCGCCGTCTTCTTCGTCGCGGCCGTCCCCGGGATCTGATGCCTTGGTGCAACGTGAGGAGGCGTCGGGGGACGTGGTGCCTGAGGCTCGGAGGCGCTTCTCGGCCTGGAGGGCGAGGAGATTGTGCTCCAACTCCTTGATGAATTCGATGGCGCCGCCGATGATGGACGCCTGGTCTCCCTGAAGTTTACTTCAAAAAAGCTTTAGATATAATGGAAGCAATGCATAAGGATAAGTGGGAGCTTCCTCTACGTACCCGTTGGATAAAGGAAGGGGGCATAAGGGAGCGGAGGACGGCGAGGTGGTCGTTCATAAGGCGCCGTCGGTTGCGCTCCACGGTGATGTGAGCCATCCTCTGGCTCTCCGCTTCCTCCGTGCTCTTTGACGGCGCCGCAGCCGCCCGCGACCGCTTCCTCTTCTTCCTCTCCGGCCTCGGCCCCGCAGGGGCCCCCGCGATCGCGCATCTCGCAGTGGCCGACGACGCCCTCGGAGAATGAATGTGGGCGGCGCACGCCCTTCTAGCCTCAGACTCGGAGGCGTGGGTGACGCAGCTCTCCAGTTGCTCCACGGCCGTCGTCGCCGCCGGCCACTTCTTGTTCTGCTGCTGCTGTTGGTTCTGCAGCCGCAGGAGAAGCTGGATGTTGGACTGCTGTGCACGGCAGGAGGAGAGCAGCGCATGGCGTTCTTGTTCTTCCTGCTGAGTCTGCTGCTGTTGTTGCTGGATATAGAGCTGGAGAAGTTGGTCTTCTTCTTCCTCTGTCTCGTCCCCTGCTCGCATTGCGCCCTGCAGCAGCTGAAGGAAGGGCATGTGGTGGTGGTAATACGGCAATAACGCCTCATAGTTCACGTCGAGGCCGGAGCTGCAGCTGCTCACAGACCCTGGCTCGATGCTTTCGGTCTTCATGCCCTCTCCGACCAACTGTTCCATGCTCGACATTGTAAGGGAAACAGAAATTTTTTGCATGAAAAGTAAGCCGCAAAGACATTAAAACTGCGCCAAATAAGAACACATTTGCACTTTTTTTCTTCTGATGAAATTGCATTGAATGGTATGCCCAGGAAAAGGCAAGGGTCAATACCAACTCAATTCCCGCTCTGTTCCATCTCTATCCATAAATGGGGTCTTCTTCAGATACAAAAGGGAGAGAGAGAGAGAGAAAGAGACAGCAGGGTTATTAAATGAGAACGAGAGTTAAAGGTAGCTTACAATTGGGTTAACGGGTCCTTGGAGGCTCTCCATGGGGGACGCAAGAACAGCAGATGCTGAAGCAAGGGACAGGGGATGGAAGACTGAATCGATCACTCCCCACACACACCACTGCTCCTTAGTTATAGCAGCCAGTCACCAGGAGCATGCAGCGGGGCAGCAACCACCAGCAGCAGAAGTACCTCTGACTCCAACTCCCTTCCTTAAACAATCTCTTACAACTCCAAATGGAATCAGATGCAGGCCTTTGATTCCCTTCTTAAATTCCCCTCTTGTCGCACCACCCAGAGAAATAAATGCAATGGTTATCACTGCAACCCCCTTGCAACACTCAGCCTCGCCATGTATGGTCTCCGGGGTGCAAATTTAATGCCCGTGACTTGTTATTTGAAGCAGCAAAGGAGGGAGAGGACGATGTGCATGAATCTATCATGAGGGAAACAGAAGTAATGCAGGAATGTGATCAGTGTGGGGTAAAGTGGGGGAGTGTGTTGCACAGCAACACTAAGAACATAAGATATCCACAAAAGAAACTAAGCAACCGAGGGAACAGTGCCATGGTGATAAAATGAAGGCAACATTTGTTCCTGGGGTAGGAGATGGGAAGAGGGAGGTAGAGCAAAAAAAAGGCTACTCCTTTAGTAAGGTCAGTGAGGGATGGATAGATAGGCTTAGGGATTTCATTAGATTGGCTAAATATTTCTACTACTGAAGTGTGGATCTGGGGATGTTGTTTGGTCTGTTCCCTGCTGCTTGCTTCTGCTTCTCTTGGGTTGCATAAACTTTTACGTTCACCTTTTTACATTTGTAAAAGATTTCACACCCATCCCCATGCATTATTGTTGAGGTGGCAGATCTGTTCAGCGTCGGGGACAGAACAGTTGTGTGGTCTCCGTGGACTCTCTCTCTCTCTCTCTCTCTCTCTCTCTCTCTCTCTCTCTCTCTCT
>LTAE01000952.1:0-55430 GCA_001647135.1 Pontederia paniculata | reverse complement strand
GGGGCTCCTTGCACGCGCCCGTGACTATTTATAGCAGCCGTATGCATCGTTGCACTTCGCCCCCGTCGAACGGCCATTTCGATAACTCCAACAGTCATCTCATAATAATGACCATAAACGATCCATAATGACCATAACAGTCACATATTATAACAGTTCTCAGATAGAATTCTGTAAGGTTTATTTCAAGTGCTACTTAATAATGGAGATAGAAAACACCAGCAACTCTTGTAATCTTATCAGTTGTACGGATATCCGAGTGTTTCTAATTTCTATGTGAAACTCCTAAGAAAATACTTTATGGGGCTTCCCCTCTTTGGTTCCTCTTGATGGTAACTTACTCCACGATATCTTCTTTAGACTGATCGACAAGGCAAATAATTATATCAGTCCAAAGTTTGAGTCTAGAAAGGATAATATACATTTTTCCTGGTGATTTGAGAATATTTCTTTAGCTACTATTGGAGTTCTGTAACGCGATAATTAATCAAATGCATAAGCCTTTCAACTTACTAAGGTTCAATTTTGTATGTAATCTATCACAGTATTAGCCATTGGGGAACAAGACAATTTGGTGTGAGTTTTTTTCCTTTAGAGTTCAGTCACACTGACAACCCTGATTTTACACATCTTCACCAAACTTAGATAATTTTTGTAGGTTTGTACACCCATCTCCAACAATGGCCTATGCTCTTGTTAGGAAGAATAAAGGATAAAGTTTCTTTTTCTGCAGACTTTGAACTGAAGTGCTTTTGAGTCCCTTGCATTTGCTTCTGAATTAGTTAATAATGAGTCGTGATGCTGATGAATTGCATATTGGATCATGAAGTAATTCTGATGTATCAGATTAATATTAACAGTCTAATCCCCTGTCAACAATTATTAATATTTTAAATTGAGCTTCTGCATTTAACTAGTACTTTATCAAGGTGATTATCTTTTCATTTAAAATTCAAATTGCAGGTACTCCATGGACTGAAGAAGAACATAGAATGTTCCTACTTGGCTTGAAAAACCTCGGCAAGGGTGACTGGCGTGGCATATCTCGTAACTATGTGGTAACAAGGACACCAACTCAGGTGGCAAGCCATGCGCAAAAGTATTTTATTCGCCAAACAAATATGACTAGAAGAAAAAGAAGATCAAGCCTCTTTGACATGGTGCCTGATGAGGTACCTCTCTCTCTCTCTCTCAATCAGTTCGCAAAAGTAATAACCAATGCACAAACTTGTGTAACATAATGAGATTCTACAATTGTAATTTTACTAATTATATAGATATGCATATTGCTTCTAAACAATCACATAGGCACAACATTATTCTATGTCTATAATGTCTGCAAAATGTGATTCTGCATTAGATTTTAACACATCTCCCTCTTACTTTCCTGGTCAAACTTGGTCTTATTTGCAAAGTTTGGTTTATGATATCATTGGGGAAGAGGGATAAGTTATGTGATAGTTTCCTCAATTTAATCAAACTGAGATGTGGCTTTTCCTGAAGTTTGTGCTCAGAGTTGATGTTCTTGTTGTTCCTTTGTAAATATAAATTCCTCAAAATCGCCATATTTTTTTTCTTGAGAGGACTGAGTCATCATATTTTAACCTTTAAGTCTCAATACATTCTCTTCTCCTTTGTCGGTTGTCATCACTTTATGTTGCTCAACTTACTATCTTGTCTGATGTTTCACACTAATAATTGTGATATATTCTCTAGGGTGAGAAATTTTTTTTTAGACATCTTCTCGCATTGAAATTTCTATCTTATAATTTTAGAGACATAAATTTCTACAAAGAAGATTTTTCAATGCATGCATGACTTAACCCAGTAAATTGCTGAAAATTCTAGGCTTTGCGTGAAAATCCACTCTTTTGGTGGCCACAG
The DNA here is from genome assembly GCA_001647135.1 of Pontederia paniculata. Lineage (NCBI taxonomy): Eukaryota > Viridiplantae > Streptophyta > Magnoliopsida > Commelinales > Pontederiaceae > Pontederia > Pontederia paniculata. The sequence continues at coordinate 53,546 of LTAE01000952.1, read as the reverse complement.
CTCTATGTTGGAGTCGGTGTAGGCAATTGCTATTGTGTCTTTATTTGGAAGAGTAAAGTGGGACTATTTAAGTTCTATTGCCTTGGGCTTTTACATCTGTATGATCCTAGCAGGATCAACTATCTCCCAATAGTGGAGAATGTCACTGTCACACCTGTTTATGGTCATAGTTTCATAAGACCGCTTTGATAATCACCTATTCAAGGAATTTTGAAGGATGAATCTTCTAAGGGCCTGTTTGGATGCAAAGTAATTTTGAGATATTTGATAAAAGCCTCTTTTTCTCGCTGCCAAAAAAAATTACAAAATAGTGTTTGGATGCTAAACATGTCGGATAAAAAAAACCATCGTTTTTGGCTCATCCTATGGTAAAAAGTTAGGAGGTCTCACCTCCTAATTTTTTCCGTTGGGCATGCACGTGAGAAGATATACTTGCAATTTATAACAAATACTTTTTGGATGAAAGATTGATGTTAATATATATATATATATATATATATATAGAGAGAGAGAGAGAGAGAGAGAGAGAGAGAGTATTAATATTATTATATTATTTAATATCTATAATTTTTTTGTTTATAGATGATAGTTTTTAAATATTACTTTTTTTTCTTTTGTTTATAAGCTTACTATTTCTCTTTTAGTTTTTTAATAACTATATATATTTACTTGAATTTATTACAGTAGTGTATTATTATATTAGTTAATTTCGTATTTATTTTGTTTACTATTGTAATGATACCCAATAAATTTACATTCAAACACCAATATGAATATTTCTCATAAGATTTTTACCCCATGGTAAAACACTTTCCGAAAAGTACTTTACCATAGAATTTTTAAACCATGGGGACATTTACATTGTACATGTACCCAAACAGGCCCTAAATCTAAATTGCATAGAGATGTTCTGAAAAACCTGTTTATCTAAACATAGTTTCATAAGCATTTCCAATACCATTCTCTGTGGAACATTGGAAAAATAGTTTTAAGAATTAAGTTGCTTCTATCTAATATAACATTCATGTCAGTGGAGTGCTTAAAGCCTCCTTTAAAAAAATTGCTTAAAGGTTGTGGCTGGTTGTTTTTTATGTTGTATTCTTAAGAAAATAAAATATATGAAAGAAACAGACATATGAATCTTTACTATGCACTGTAAATTTTGTCAGTACTTATGTTCAATTACTGTACCTTGGCAGCCCATCAAGCCCCTTGAGCCTCAAACTTTTCCAGTTAGCTGCCAAGAAGATGAGACACAAAATGCTAATCCGCTGTCGGTGCCGGTGCCTTCATCTTTAGATGAGGAGTGTGAATCAATGGATTCAAATATTTCAACTGTTGCAGAAACACCTGTTCCCCAACCAGAAGCCAGACAGTGCAGTTATTATCCTGTGATAGTTCCAGTTTCACCATATATGCAACTCTCTTTGCCTTTATGGTCTGGTTACGGAGCATATACCACAGAGCAACACGCACATGAAATTGTTAAACCAACAGCTATACATTCTAAGTCTCCAATAAATGTTGATGAACTTGTGGGAATATCAAAACTGAGCATAGGGGATCATGCTGGAGGAACAACTTCAGCACCTTCGGTAGATTTACTTGGAGGTTCAAAGAGACAATCCGCTTTCCATGCTAGCGCACCAACAAGGGCTCAAGCATAATTCAAACCTTCACTTAGGACCCCAAAATGTCTAGGTTTGCCATTTGATAAGCCTTACCGTCTATGCCTTCCTCTTCAGCTCATATCCATATTTTGTTTTCTTGTTAACTCTATTGTATATTAAAATATCTGGTGCCAAATAATGTTGATTCTACAAGGTAAAAACTGTGTAATCAGGTATATGGTGCACATGTATATGTTGGTCGAAGTGTTACCGTTCCTTGCATATTGCAATGATAAAATGTTAGATACCCATTTTTTTGTTACTCTTGCTTATTTTGAACTCTGCTAGTTTGAGAAAGCCATACCAGTTGAGTTTTGATTCATCGAATGAATTACATTTGTTCAGTTAAGCATCATAATACTCTTTAGGCTTTGTCTACTGGTCTCAACTGAATTGATCTACTCTAGCAAACTTATTCTTGGTTCATTGTCCAACGCCTATATCTTGCTCTCTTCTTTTTACTGCTACAGCATTTAGTTATTGACAATTTGTAAGAATTAAGCTTGTTTGGATTAAGAATTCATAATGTAATATCTCTTGATTGGGTGGATGGAGATTCTGACATCCATTTTTTCCTATTCTGAATATATAATTATTTCGTTTTTCCTGTTCACACTCATCATGTTCATATAATTCTTTTCCTATGTATAAATGAGATCAGTTTTTGTTTGCAATACTGGAAAGAATCACAACAAACACGGATAGATGATTTTGTGGTGACTGTACTATGCACTAAAAAAGGTTTAAACATTTGCATCATAGTTAGTGCTATAAGGAATATTTAAGCCAACTTGCATCATAGTGGTGACTGTACTATGTAGCAGACTATTTAACCAACTTAGGGCGTACTCTTTTGTATGATACTTTTTTATTTGAAGAGCCTCCTCAAGGCCTTCAGAAATTTTTGTATTTGGTTACTTCTGGTGCATTCTCTAATAGATAAGTAGAGTTTCTTTAAAAAAAAGGTTAGTGCTATAAACATCTAATTCAAACAATTTACATTTTTCCCAATTTCCCAACTACTGCCATGGTTACGACTAGGAAATGTAATAATAATGACAATTAACAACAGGGCAGGTTTGAAAAGGAAATCAACCTTATCTAAAAAAAATTGAATTATTTTTCTAATATTTTAAAAAATTTAAGAAAATTATGTTTAAAAATAAAATAAAACATAATAATGATTAAAATAAGTTGTCTTTACGATATAAGGTATAAAAGATACGTAACAATTTAAGTGATTTTAATATGTAATATTTTTTGTAGGGTTGATCGGGTAGATCATGGTATGTTTTAGTGACCATCTCTTCATAGGGCAATGGAGACCGGTGACTTCATTTTTCGTGTTAACATTAGATTTTAATTTATAACAAATTCCATCTCTTATTCGATGCTGAAAAATAAATCAAGCTTTAATCACCATTGATGAACAACATTATAATTTATCTAACGAGTAATGGGATCTCATGTTATTGGATTACTATTCGAACAACTCAATATCCAAATCGAAATTAATAGAGCTGGACTACACTTAAGTCGGGTTTATGGAAATGGTTGAATTCAATATTTCTAGTCGGTTATCGTCTTTTTAGGGGTAGTGCAAACTAATTTTCATCTTAACTTCAAATATTTCTTTATAAGAAATTTCACCTTATGTGACAACTGACAAACATAAATTAAGATTCAACCACGATATTGTTATTATTTCATAAAATGAGCAAAGAAAGTTGCATTCCATGTTTGGGTGTCCCTGTCCCAAGTCATGACAGAAAAAAAGAATATCAAGTTATTCTTAAAATTTTGTCAAACATCTCATATAATAGAATTAACTTGATTAATATCTTATTTTTTAAAAAAATTATCTCAAAATTTATGAAATCATTATATATATTTTAAAATATTAGATTCGCCTATTCCTAAAAAAAATTAAAATATAATTATTATTAGAATATGTTCACTTATAATTCAAGGGATGTTACAAATGAACATGTTCTAAGTTTATTCTTTTAACTTTTATGCCCAATTCAAAATGAGTCGATGAACGATGATAAAATATTTAAGTTATTGAATTATAAGTGGTACATATTCAAAATTAGCTTGACTCAGTCCAACTAAAGGTATGTTTAAACTGTGAATTTTGACGGATAAGTTAGGTTAAGTTTGGGTCGGTAAACTTATGTGGTAAATACTATGTTCGGATACATTTTTTTTGAAAATTAAGTAGATGGAATGTTGATTAAACTCTATCAAGTAACTTAAAATTTAACTCATAATTTGGTGGTATTTGATGAGTTATAAATTATTATATCTATTTTATTCTTATTCTTATTTTTTAATCTTAAATTTAATATATGGGTAAAATATTTTTTTATATTAATTAACCATTTGAATCTCGTGATTTAAATTTTGTATCCAAATAATAATTTATTTTAATTAATCATCATCATCTAATTCTTATTTAAACATAGACTTATTAATAATCTACTATACTTTATTTTATCACCAATTACTCAAATCCTCTATTTCATTCCTTCATTATTAAATATCTAAAGAAATAGTTGTCTGATCAGAACGAATCGAATTTGAATAATTCAATATGGTTTGTTGGATCTAATCACCCTTAGTATTCAATTAGTGAATATCTATCCATAAGGTAGTGGAGACCGGAGGCTCATTTTCATCTCAACTTTAATTTATAAGTTTCGTTTGTAGTGATAAAGTTATTCTTTTAGAAAATAAATTCCTCATTTGTTAATATTTGATGATCATAAAAAGTTTTAATCATTTTTTTATGTTGACCAGAATACAAATTTAAAATTCGAAAATAATTTCATTTTTTCTCACTAATCCATTTATTATTTTCAAAATATTTTCCCATGTATTTAAAATTTATCAAAAACAAAATATTTTTTAAAGAATTTATTTTCTTTAATGATTTTTATCAAAACAAATAGAACCTAACTTGTAACAAATTTATTTGATGTTGAAATTAAATTAATCAAAATTAATAAACAAGATATAATTTATAAATTCAGTAATTGGAAGTTGTATTCCATATTTGGATATCCCAACTCCAAATTATCACCGACGGTGGCGGAGGATTGACTGTCAATAATGAAGCCAGACTCCAAATTTGGGAGGAGCCAAGTATATATACATATTATATATATTTTTTTATTTTTTATTATCTATTTATACTATAATATATATATATATATATATTGGTCTCCCTCCGTCACGTGAGATGGTGGCCGATAATAGTATAATTAGTTAGAGGGTGAAAAGTAAATGGATAAAAATATACAAGTCAGATAGATTTAATGTAGCCCACTAAAGTGGTAACAACTAATTCTACTATAACAATTAAAATTAAATTTTAAAATATATATTGGCGTGAAACACAACTGAGTTTACATCATATTATATTCTTTTATGCTCTCTCAAGTTCAAAATTTAGAAATAAAATTATTTTATTTTGTTAAAGATACAAGAAGAACACAAAAATGCTATATGAAAAATTCTTTGTTAATTCATACTATACACACTTTAAATTTTATTTATTTTCAATTACTCAAATTTATTTCGGATACATTTTTCTCTGCTATTTCTGAACGAACCGCCTCATTAAAGTTGAACAGAGATGGAATGGGCGGTGAACCGAAGCCGATGGCGGAGGCGGAGCCTAAGAAGCAAACATGTCTTCCTCCTCTCCGTCACTCTCCTCCTCTCGCTCCTCCTCTTCGCCTCCTTCGACCATCTCCGAACCCTCGCCGGAACCCTACGCTCGGCCACCCTCTTGCCCACCGGACTGCCCCTATTATGCGCCGGAGAGGCGGGCGCACCCCGTGGCAACCGGTTCCTCTGGTACGCGCCCCACAGCGGGTTCAGCAACCAGGTCGCCGAGCTGAGGAACGCCCTACTTATGGCCGCCGTCCTCAACCGGACCCTCATCGTTCCCCCGGTGCTCGACCACCATGCCGTGGCCCTGGGGAGCTGCCCCAAGTTCAGGGTCGCAAGCCCAGCAGATCTCCGGGCGGCGGTTTGGGATCACATTATGGAGCTCGTCCGAGATCGGAGGTGAGTGGTTAATAGTCGTGCTTGCTTGCGTTCTTATAGTGCCTTAGTATTGGTTAATGCTATGATTGGGATGAAAAAATAATACTGGCAACACCGACGAATCAAGGAAGTATTAGGAAAACAAAATAGGTTGAAGTTTATTGTCATAGCAATGGTCTTTTGAAGTTATTAAGAATAAGTTATTCCTTGTTTGCCTATTTTAGACATCGAGGATCAGAAAAAAATCCAGAAGTATTGTTATGGGGATCGTGATTAAGAAGTCTCAAACTTTAATGGAAACTGAGGATTTAGTAGACAAAATTTTGGGTTTTTTGTTCATCAGGTTAGTGTTCAGGGGCAATTGAATTTATAATCCGTTTTGTTTTTCACTACTGTGCGAGGCAATGCTTTGAAGGAATTGAAAATGATTGGTTATTAGCTTACTGTTAAACTAATCCATCATTCAAAATGTAAACGTTTCCTGCAATGAGAATGAATATCTGGTTGTTTAATTTGATATATGTTTAATTTGATATATGCTTCTTTGCATCACAACAGTATAAGCATATTTTAAAAGTTCAGTGTAAATTTTGTTCTCTATGTTTCTCGTATGTATTTTAAGCAGAACCATGGTCACAGATTCCAGTGCATGATGTTACTCTTAAGCCTGGGATGATTTCTGCATATAACTTTTAAGTTTGATCCTGATAGTTTTCACAAATTTACGGGAGAATCATTATGAACTCTCAGTGGATAATCAGTTACCTCTAGTTTGCTTTTCCTCTTTATTGACCTTTGCATATGCCAAAACATTCTGACTTACCCGAATCTCTTTATGTTGGTAAATCCACATTTCAGCAGCGTGAATGATCTCCCTCAGATGCAAGACATACTATATCTTTTCGATTCAATCAAACAAACTGATAAATTTTACCTTTTACTCTCCTGTATTTACAGAGTACCATCAATTATTTTTAGCATTAATGTTCCAGTTGTTCTCAATTATTTTTAGCATTAATGTTCCAGTTGTTCCGATCTAACATCCTAGATTAACAATTTGAATGATCCAGTTGTTCTGATCTAACATCCTAGATTAACAATTTGGCATAATCTTGATGCAAAAAAAAAAAAAAGGCACACTTAAGTTGTGACAACAAACCCTACGGTTGATCATCACAAAGAGTGAGACATCAAAACACAATAATCCATTCAAATATAATTAAACATAAGCATATTTCATCAAATTTCCACAAACAAATCAACATGAAGTAAATATTCTCCCAACTGAAAAAATTTACATAATGAATCATTTGCTCAACAGCTCATCAATATCATATAAAAGATAAGAAGATCAACATAATGTCAACATCAGCATTATATGCCATAAGATTCACAAATTGAGCCCCAAGCTCATATCAATATTGACGAGATGACTTGAGGCTTATGCTCATCAAGTCCACGTACTATAAGAGTGATCATGCTCTTTCTTCTCAAGTCTTATAAAAGAAAAGAGAACACTTTCAAGGTTGTCATCAAATCCAAAATAAGAAGTCTCAAATTTTAGTACCATCAAATTAAAGCTGGCAAGTATAAAATTGATAATATAGTCATATAAAAAGGAATGCTGTTTCATTTCCTCATCCTTACATTATCTCAGTTTCACATTTTCGCAAGCAGGCAATCTCTTCATTCATCAGCAACAAATTAAAGTGCTGGGGGAGAGTGAGCATTGATTAAGTTGAAAACCGACAAACCAACATCTTTTTTTTTACTTTATTTATAAAGATCGTTAAAACTGTGGTATGACTGTTTTTAGATGCGTAAAATCATAATTTTCCATCAGGATAATATTGTCGTACTCAACGGATTTAATATACATATGGGGGTTTCCTTCTTTTCTGGATAATCATCATCTATCAGTATCGATCCATATGATTTCCTTGAGCAAAGTAACTTGCAAAGTCCACCAGATAAATGGTTCCCCTGTGCAATGAAACTACTTGTACTTTATTGTTTGATCTAGCCGCTCTTGGCATTTAAGCTTCCTTTTTTCTCATTTCATCCTTTGCATCGCCAATTGGTCATGGGGTATTTGTATATCAAACAGTGATATTTTTATATTGCCAATTCGACATAGAGCATCATCATTCCCACAGTTTACTTGAAGTTGGCCAAACTTCCAAGGAACAAAAATAACATGTTATATCTGGATTTCCATGACAATGCATAATGTTGCATCATGCATGAATGCATATACATTTTATAATAATTCATTAATAAGTTATTGGAATATGGAGATCAATCGTCACAACACGAAAAGATTCAAAATTAATATCAAATCATCTTGCAGTTCAAATGATAAACTTCAAAACTTTTTATCTCAATCCATTTGAATATCGGCAATTCAGTTGAAGATAATTATTCAAACAATGTAATTCAAATAAGTTAATCATATCATAACAGTTTTTACCAACAAGCCACTGATAATTGCATGATAGACATGAAAAGCATCTTACATCATGATAGGACTATGTAGTCATTTCGAAGAGTAACAATGTTAATATCATTTAAGAAGTCCACTCACCTGGGATTCGTTTTAACACTTTTTTACCTATATATCTTGTCCGAATCTGAACAAGATTTCGTGCAACCTAATCAATTAAATAGGTTTTTTAGAACTTATTTTACCATGATTAAACTATCATGAACGTGTACAACATGGTACAACTTCATATGTTTCATTTCTATGTTGCATATGTATGGGTACTGGGGCATCGGTTATGGGTACAGAGTATAGGGTATGGGTATGATAATATATTAATCGTTAAGATTAAACTTTTCTAAAATAAAATATTTCAATCAACTAATACGATATAGCTCCTTTTTGTCCTTACATGTTTGTCATCTTGTTTCTTTGTATATAAAAGTAAAAAGGCAGATCATCAGTCTCATAAGCTTAAATGATATAATATAATTAGTTTAATTATTGTTGCCCACTAAAGTATGCAAAGAAAGAAAGAAAATTTAGAAAAAACCATACCCTATATCATTTAACCCTATATACCCTATATATATATCAGCAACAAGGTCTCTTTAAATAATTTGATTGTTCTTATGGAATTGAAACCATTGCCTAAAAGCAGTTATGATAGATTTTAACTTATTAATTTCTTTCTAAATTGTATTTTTATGGAATCTTCATTCTTTCAGTAACCGAGTCAATTTAGCATAATAAAATATTATGCATTATAAAGAACTTTATGATTTAGAACTTAACAAGTATGCATACTCCTATTAATAAGATTCTACTAATACAATCTGTCAGGTTGTTTGCTATCATTTCTTGTTTTCCTTTTATAACAACCATATAATATAATACTTTTAGTAACAATAAAATATTACCATACCATTCAATCAGTTGCCAAAATCATTACTTAATACACTCAAGGTATCAGTAGTCTTAACTCTTAAGGTTAGGTTCCAATTGATTGTTGCATTACTTAATACACTCAAGATATCAGTAGTCTTAAGGTTAGGTTCCAATTGATTGTTGCATTATAATAGTTACTGTAGCATCATAATGGTTAAACAACGACATCGGCACCCAATTCCACTCGGATGAAAACAGAAACGGGGCAACTAAATCAAGAAAGAAATCTTACACTAATCTCAAATTGAATGCATAAATCCTCAATGTATGACGGTAGCAACTCACCAGATAGAAACCAGGAAGATTCCCATATGAAATCCCCTCTGATGTCCGATTTTTTCTCCAAGTCTTGGATCTCCTCAAAATCAATGTATGATGCCCTAAAACTTCTCACATCAACACCGTTGTCTTCTCACGCTGATCTCTATGTCATGGTGTACTCCGGTGTTGCCAATGGTCGATGTGCGGGACGGACAGTGAGCTCTGGTGGATTACCCCTCATGTTCTGTCGCAGATGGGAAGCAAGAGGGAGAGATGAGGGAGGTGACTCCCTCTCCTTTTATAATCATGTCAGTTCTTTTTCTTTCTTCTAGAACCTGGCAAATAGATGAATTACCCTCATTTAATTAAGTGTACAAAATTGCCAAAGTTCAAATTGGTAACTATTCTTTATTGTTACATAAATCCATCATTTTGACTGTTAATTATTCATTCCTAATGAGGCTATTTGGCATGATTAAGAATACCTACATCTGCTAGGAGAGCCATCTGGCTCACTTCCCATTCTAAATTATAGTGCTTAATGCAAATATTTATGCTGTTTGTTTCAGCAGTTATTCTTTGTTTTTTTTTTTTTGAAAGCAGTTTTTTCTTTGTTGATCAAAGACTAACATTTGATTCTCTTTTACAGATACATATCAATTGCAGACATAATTGATTTATCCCAAGTTACGACGGTTGAAACAATTGATTTTAGGTTATTCGCTTCAAAATGGTGTGGTTTAAATATGGAACGTGCATGCTCTGGCAACTTATGTTGTGTTGCGTCTGGTAGTGGTGCTTTTACTGGCAAATTTGATCAGTGCAGGTCTCTAATTTCTGGCTTGCATGGTAACAATCAATATGTATACTCTGTAGATGATGACTGTAGGACAACAGTTTGGATATACAATCAGAACAGTGACAATAAGTTGGACTCCTTTCAGCCTGATAAAGAATTGCAGAGGAAGAAAAAAATTGCTTACATTAGAAAGCGTAGAGATGTATATAAGTCTCTTGGGAAAGGATCGAAGGCTGAAATGTCGACAGTCTTGGCTTTTGGAAGCCTTTTTACTGCACCTTACAGAGATTCAGAGCTCTATATTGATATAAATGAAGCACCGACCGACCCAAAGGTACATCTAATTCTCCGGCAGATTCAGTTCCTTCCATTTGTACCTGAAATCATGACTGCTGGAAGGGAATTTGCTCTAAACAACATACAGAAGCCTTTCCTATGTGCTCAGCTTAGGTTATTGGATGGTCAGTTCAAAAACCATTGGAAAGCTACATTTTTGGCATTGGAGCAGAAGTTGAAGTCGTTAGAGCTGGAACAGGAGAAAAAATTTACTGGACCTATGCATATTTTCATTATGACTGATCTTCCACCAACGAATTGGACAGGTACCTACCTAGAAAGGCTTGCAAAAGATTATGCATCTTACAAACTATTTACCCTACAAGAAAAGTCTGAAATAGTTGTTCAAACTGCCAAGAGCCTTATGGCAGCAGAACATGGTATCAGATCTGGGTCTCTCCCTAATATTGATGAGATATCCAGGGAAAAAAAAAATTGTAATTCGGTGTTACTTCCAGATATCAGCTTATACTTAGAGGAGTCAATTTGCAGCTGTGCATCATTGGGGTTTGTGGGCACTGCTGGTTCTACTATTGCTGAAAACATAGAGATAATGAGAAAAAATAACATCTGCAAGTTGTAAGAGTTCGGAAATTATACATGAGGCTTTGTGTTCATTTTCAGAACATTGATGCAATTACTGACATCAATTACATTTTGAAGTTACACCTTTTTCAGTTAAAGATATGTTTGCATAGTGTGGCAAGATGAATATGAGGAATCTTTGCAATGATGATAAGCTGAGATGCATGCACCACCATATCAAATGTAAAGGCTATGAGCATCTGGCAATGCAGAATTATAGATAAGGGGTAATTACAGTCTAACCACCTGTAAAGACAAAGATTTGCCGTTAAAGTGACACCAAGTATCTCGTGTGATTTTTTGTTTTCTACTAATCACATTGTTTGTCCTAGCCATAGATTCTTATGATGTATGCTTTTCTTTTGGGTCACCTGGTGTCCAGAAGCTACCTTGCGAGGTATGTTGAAAGTTAGGGAAATAACAATATTAGATAAAACTAATTAATTTGCAGTAGATTTGTCTACGGGAGGTAAAACTCTAAGAAAAAAAAAATGAATGTCTAGCCTAATTGCATGTATTGTTGTGGCAATGCATTGTACCGTATGCACACAGATTGTATTGTACTATTGTGAGTTGTGTTATATAAATTGTGATATACATACCACATGTAGTGCATTGTGTGTGTCGACAAGTTTAGTTAATGGGGGTAAAAATATCAAATTTCGAAGCGATTTGAGATTTAAATTTGTGTATTCTTCGTCTCGAATTCGATTAATTCTTATTTCTATGACCCTCCCAAGTTTGCTCTTTGTACCATAGAATAACCTAATGGGAAAATATCACAAAAAAAATTGATGGAAACTTGATTCTAACAAAACCGGGGCACAGAAAGAAATGTCAAGCCAAGGGCCACAAGAAAGTTTATTCAGTCACCAAATCCTCTATGTTTGGAAGTGAACTCCAAATAATATAACGTACGTGCTGTCAGAATAGCATTGGAAAGCAATTAGTAGTGAAGAATTAAATGCCCTCCTGCCACAAAAATCTTCTTGCTTCCATATTACTACGAAATACGAAGATAAGCGTGGGGGGCACAACATTTAATTTCGAAACACAAGTAGACAACATTAACTGCACAGCTACGTCATACGTCCCTCCCTCTCTTTTATCGTGAGGCATTACAGAAAAAAGAAGAAAATGATGAAAGCCTTATCTGTTGAGAGTGTCACATTTTTTCTCGGGTCAAAACTGAGCGAGGCATCACATTTTTTATGCAACCCGTCCACCACTTTTAATCATATTACATCCAATTCATAAAAGAGTAAATGACAACCTGACACAAACAGCTTGCCTGAGTGCATGCATGTAGAGCTTTTTTTCCCTGTGCATGTCTCGACATTTCAGTTACAACCCCCACTGGAGCAGCATATTTTGTATCGATAATTTGTCTCATTACCAGAGAAAAATACACATCTAATTCAAGTGGTGTCAGAAGATTTAGTTGAGAGAGTGGGGGTTAAGAGTTTAACTCTCTGTAATTTCAGTCAGTTTTGGTCATATATTAGTTTATGCCTACAACTCAAACATGTTTAGAGGCATTGATCAACTTGTAGATGAATCGGTCAGAATGTCAAGTGAATTCTTTTCAAAAGATTATAAAATAAGTCCCTGTTTATTTTAATTTAATTATCTTTCTTTAGATAATTGGGTCTACCAATCTCTCTTTTTATCACTGAGTGTAAGTTACTTTTTTATCAGACACTTCACAAGAATATGCTATACATGCATAATTTTTCAGTTTCTCACAGTACATTTATGCCTCTGCCCATGTAGTGCACTTTTGTGATAGATAGATATCTTTTCCTTCAAATAAACAATGTACTACACTACTCTAATGTATGGTGCTACACATTTTGCCCATTTCTTTTTTGCACATTCAAACTTTTATTTTACTGCAATTAATATAGTTATGTAACTACAATGAAGTTAAAATGTGGAATTCCCTAAAAAATCAAATCTCAAGACATTTAAATATGTCTAATTAAAATAATAGGTAAAAATAGAAAATATTCGTTCCTATATATAAAATTGAGTAATTAAATTGCGCACGTGCATTATTAAGTCGTTGAATTCTGACATAGTTCGTTAACTATTTTGTCTTTACGATCGGTTTTACGATCGAGCTAAGTGCTACATCGTAAGTGCTAGATTGGGTAATGATAATCAGTTACTTAGTGACTTGATCTATATATACTAATGAAGGTCAGTGGGGTTTGAGCACAGTTGCAAAGTTTTGTTTCCTAAAGTAGACTCTAGCACGCTCTCTCTTCTCCTAGTGCTCTCCACTTCTCTACTGTGCAGTGCAGCCATGGCAAGCCCTAGCCCTCGGGATCTCATGGTCTTCCACAAGCTCGAAAGGGACTTCTACATGCGCCTCGTCTACCACATGAACCAGGACAAGAACAAGGTGAAATGGGTCATGGCCCTGTGGCTGTGGTTCGAGTCCATCGGCCACCATGACTTCATCCGCCGCGTCTCGTCTTGCCGCCCCCACGTCATCCTCGGCTTCATCAAAGAAGCCGACGCCTGCGTCGACCACATCATCTTGAACGTTCTCCGCAGCGCCGACGGCGTCGTGGAAACGGGCGGCGACGACGTCACGGAGCTCCCCTTGACCAGCTCCCTCATGACCGAGGAGATGAACATGCGCTTCTTCGACTTCCACCAAGACAAGGCGCTCAACGGGACGCGTTATTACTTCCACAACGTCTGCAATGTCATCTTCGACGACGCACTCACGGAGCCGGTGGCATTGCCAAGGGCTCAGTCGAGCCACATCCCGGACAGCCGGCGCACACTCTCGAGTGCCCTCCGTATCAGCAATTCCGGCCATGTCCCGGACAGCCGACGCACACTCTCAAGCGCCCTCCCTATCAACGTTTTGAGCCACGTCCCGGAAAGCCGGCGCACACTCCCAAGCGCCCTCAGTATCAGGGATGCGACCCACCTCCTGGAAAGCCTCCGTATCAGGGATTCCGGCGAGGGCTCGTCGAGCCGAAACATGTCATGTTCGTCGTCCATTTGATTAAAGTTTCTTTCATTCCTCTACTACTTCATCTAATCCTTGCATGCATCGATACTTTGTGACTTGTGACATCAGTCTCCAACGCCGGAATCATATTCCCGACTGCATCTCACCCACTGCCGCGGCCACTGCCGCTGCCTTTGCTGCCTCTGCCGCCGCCACTACGATACACGTTGAACCCGAGGGCGATGCCGTGGTCGCCGAGCACCAGCCAGCTATCGGAGGACGAGCGCTCCATGTTCATCACCTTCTCCCGTGGCTACCCCATCGCAAGGGACGACATAGAGGAATTCTTCAACATGTAAGCATGCATGTAATTCTATGTGCATTACTACCTAAACCTTCGATCAATGGCTTCAATACCAATTGGAATTGGCACTTTCAGGCAATACGGGCGGTGCGTGGACGCTGTGATGATAGAGAAGACGATGCCGGGGATGCCGCCGATGTACGGTAGATTGGTGTTCACCGACCCCTTCGTGATACAGGTGATTCTGAACGGCGAGAGGACTGCAAAGTTCATCATCAAGGGCAGGCATCTCTGGGCAAGGATGTATGTGTCCAAGAACTCTGGTATTGCATGCATGAATCTGTAAAGTGAATCAAGAGGATATCGATCGAAATAAATTCAAGTTTAATGACGATATCTGCAAGTACAGCTCTTGGTCTCGATACACTGCCTGTTTTTAATCTGCAAGATTCCGACGTAACACAATCAAATTAAGCTGTGTTTGATCGAGAACCCTGAGTTTTTGTTGCTACAGTATCCATGTTTTTTTTTCTCCTGAACATGTTTCTTACTGGTCATGCTTTCCTCTTTTTCTCAGTCTCAATGGCAGCAAAGAACATTTTGCATCCAAACGAAAGATATCAATATTAAGAACAACTTAAATCAAACACAACACGAGGGATTCGGATTAACAAAACAGATCTAATCTCCAATCCAATAGGGAGAAATTTCATCCATTACAACATATGTTCCATGAATCAAAGTTTAGACATTATTCCAGAAAGACTCTTGAACTAATTAAGGAGAACCGGCGAACGACTTATTAAGACAGCAATGGCGTCGCCGGTGAAACATTTGCATCAGATCACACAGGTGCAGACCGCCGCCGCTCCGGCCATCTGAAGAAGTTTAATTAGACTGAAATATGTTGTACCTCCTGGGCACATACTTGCGGGCCCAAAGCTGTCGCCCCTTGATCAGCAGCTTGGCCAGCCTTCTCCCATGGAGCACCAACTCGACGTACGACTCGCTGGTGAACACGATCCTGCCGTACATCGGCGTCGCTCCCCCGGTCGTCTTCTCCATCATGACTCGTTCCACACAGTTCCCCCATTTCCTGTCCAGAACACAAGCATGCAACCAAAATTCACTCAGAAGAAACTGTAAGAACAACTCGACAAAGACAGTAATCTTCTTGTCGACACGACCAGCGCATCTGTTTGACTCACCATTGTGGCATGAAATCATTGATATCAGCCATTAAATTACGGAGAGAGTGAGAGTGAGTGAGTGAGAGAGAGAGAGAGAGAGAGAGATAGACAGGTAGATACGATTAAACAAGGGAACTCGAGGTAAATCACGTACTGCAGGAAGTAGTCAGATATGTCTTCACGTCTCAAAGGAAGCCCTTTGGAGAAGGTGACGAACATGGAGCGGCAATCCTCCGGCCCGGGCGCGTGGTGGGGCACGTACGGATCCGACAGGTCCTGCGGCAACTCCGGGAGTTCCACCGCCATCAGCAGCATCGCGGCCTCCTCCACCGCCAACTTTACTTCCGCCTCGTACACCGCCAGCAAAGCGTACAGGGAGTCATCGAAGATGAGCGCGCCGACCCCGTCCAGGACGTTTGTGATCCCCTTCACGGCCACGTCCCGGTGCCAGTAGAAGACCGACAGGTTCAACGGCTCCCCCACGAGCGAGGATACGAAGGGCACCGCCAGGTAAGAGGTGTCGTCCGGCGCGCGGTCCTCGCGGATGCACTTCAAAATGGCCTCGGCCTCGGCTGCCATCCGGAGGAACATGCAATCGTCCTGCTGGTTGTACATGCGGGGTATCACGTCCACTCCGAGCAGCTCCAGCCACATGAAGAGTGCGACAACGTGGCGGGCGACGGCGGGGGCAGTGCCAAGCGAGACCAACTTCACATAGAATCTTCGGTCAAGCTTGTGGAAAACGAGAATGTCTTTGATCGAGATGGTGGAGGCCATGGCGGAGTGCTGGTAGTGATGTTGCAGGTAGAACTCTAGTGTTTAGTCTCCGGGTGCGACAAGGTGGCAGATCGGAACTGTGAGATCGCCGGAGCGGCGACCTGCAGTGCTCAGTGCTCGTCGGGGGGGATTACGAGTTCTGGCGGCTTTTTGGGAGAGGAGAAGAGTGAAAGGGTGCAACTCTATTGACAGTAGACGAGACAATTTAAAGGAACCCGGAGATGTAAGAACGAGGAGCATTAAGGGTTCAATATTAAATATTATTTAATACACAGAGGGAAAAAAATAAATTAAACTTTATTTTTCTGTCAAATTAAAAGCTAAACTTTTGATAATAAAATGTATTAAAAGTGACCAATGTTACTATATATCTAAGCATTCTAGACTAATAAAAATGGTTTTTTTTCTGATATTTTTCTTATGATTCTTAGGTTTTATTGTCAAACTAAAACATGAGAATACCGTTTGCGGCTGTAATAATTTTTTTTTTGCAATATTTAAGCTTTGTTTTTGGTCCCTTAGGAAACATCTAGAACGAAAAAAAATTATGGGAGAGGAATTTATTTTTTTTCTTTTTATAAATTGGGTCTTAAATTAACATATTCACATAAAAAAGTAGGATAATGATCCTTTAAAGCAAAAATCGCAAGAGATCAGCGTCATTAATACAAGTAATTAAGTTTGCAATGCCACCAATCTCACTCACCTACCGCAAAAAAAAAAAAAAAAAGATTGCCCCAGAACATATCTATTTCAAATCTAGTGTTAACCCTAACATACCCATTAGATTCAAAATAAGTAACATTTTTTTTTAAATTTGATTATTTTCTTAACCTCCACTTATCAAAGTCCAAACGATTGAATCAACTAAATGTTTTCATAACTAGGAGTATATTTTATTAATATTTCAAGAATATAGACTATCATATTACATTGATTTATTGACACGTTACAATCTTTACAACAACAACAACAAAAAAAAAACGTTGACAAGGACTTTAGGCAATAAAATAAAATGTATGATCTTCACAAAATTCTTGGTGAGTTCTTATGTTGAACTCGATAAAATAGCTCCCGTTAACTTTAATTTTTTTTTGTGGTTTTTCTTTCCTAAAACCTATAATTAAGGAGGTTCATGACAACTTATCATATAATATAATAAGAGACCTCCAATTATCTATAAAAAATAAAGTTAAGCTCCTTCGTCCTTCAGATCTTCGCCAGCATTTGGCCATTTTGCTCCACCACCGGAAGTACAAACCAGAAGGACAAAGCAGCTACAAGCTTCTTAATATCTTCAAGAGTATGAGCAGCACTCAAGGTGATACGCAACCTGTAAAATTTCACATATCAAGAGTGACATTGACAAACTTTATATTGATCACCGAAGGTTCTAAGCCAAATTTCCTTCTGCAAAGATGGCAAGTCATAATATTCATACTTGCCTGCATGAGTTTGGAGGAACTGTAGGTGGTCTGATCGCAGTTACATGGAAACCAGATTCCAGCATATGCCTGAGTGACACAAATTGTAAGGTGTAGACTTGAAATATTCGAAACAAATGACTAAAGAAATGGAGATCAAACAGAGAAGATAACTTTAAACGAAAAACTAAAGAAGATAACCTGCTAGCACCCAGTGCAGCTTTCTCACTACCAATGACCAGGGAAATGATTGGACTGGTGATTTTAAGGTGAGTTAACGCACGAAAGTCGTGCACCCTATTCCAAATAGCAGCTCTGCGCCACTTCTCCTTCCTGGCTACCAGCAGAGCGGCTGCATACAGATTGACGCTTGTGAATTGTATAAAGGGTGTCAAAAACTTCTGTATTTCATAAAAAGTTCAGACAACCATAACGGCATAACCATTAAGATTCTTGTAGTCAAGATAAGTTCATGCATCAAATTAATGAAAAACAATAAGCTCATGCAAAACCTTACTGAAGAATGATAATAAAATAGATAAAGCAGTTTCCAGTTACCAATTAGCATGTGTAAAACAATAAGCAATGTGTACCATGAGAAGCAGCAATGATGGGCACTGGAGGAGCAGTTGAAAATATAAAAGAGCGTCCTCTAGATTGTATCAGCTGTCTCCACTTTTTGCTGTTCAAATAGGCATTTAGTAGATTTTGTCACGTGAAGAATATCCTCTCATAAAGGTAACTTTCTGCATGTAACCGATACATCCGAAATACGTAAAAGGACTTCTTTTTCCGGAAAATAGATTTAGTACTCTTTTTTCATCTCTAACTTTCATAAGAGATCCAAGGAGCATACAAGTAGGATCTCGTAAAGCCATATATGCTGCCAAGCAATTGGATGCAGCAATGAAATTACAATATATAAGCCCAACTATGCTGATACTTGAGAGTCATCAAGAAATAAGTTATCAAAACTTATTAAGATTCCTTCATCTACAGAGCCGAATTCAGAGACATTAATTCAAAGAACTTCACGGTTTGATCAAAGCAACAATCAAGAAAGACTTGATTATATGCTCCAGTTAGTCTATAAAACAAATGGATTATTTGCATACGACTAGACAATATTTTCATGACTTGCTAGATGTGTCATCTGTATAATTCCTATTGAAACTTGTAAAAGCAGCAAAGGCTACAGAAGTTCATATTTCAATTTCAGATATTAATGACTTATTTGCTCAGACTAAAGAGCAGCAGATTTCAACTATTTGAATAAGGAGCATTTTTTAACACCGTCCAGATTTCCGGTCAAATTATCTTTCTATCATGACCTATGCTATTATTGTGAGTTTTCTAGGTAATCATAAATTATCAACAAACATAGCATCAAAGATCATTTTCTAGTTCTAGGCATTTTAGGATATATAAATAACCGATTATATGCTTAAATCCGGCTATTGGACACAACAGGTTGTTTGGCATTGTTGTCACCCCAAATCAGATTCATCAGGGTTATACATTTATGGGAGAAGTGATATTTCAAATTTTATCAACTTTAAGTTGGCGATGCCCATCTACGTTGCATGGGAATTTAAAGTTCAAAACACGTAAAAGGTTTCTTTTTCAAGGGCTTTCTATTTCTAGATATTTATTTGAAAGGAATGTCCCAATATTTTCATTCATTTGATTCCTATTCTGGAAAGAAGTTGCATCTCTGGCTGCTGAGCTTTTCAATTAATACAACAAAACTAGGTCTTATAGATATAATATATATATATGTATTGTCCGGTGCAGAATGAGCACTTTAATTCTACTACCATGTTAGATATTGATGCATTAACATCCTCTGACAAATAGGAGAGATACTTTAAATCACTTACAGTCAAAGCCATTACGTAAGTCATCGCCGTAAAAAGCGAATAGTGAAGATGTGTATACATGATCAGTGGTGAGAATTAATTATGAAGAACCAATTATGGTATGCCACCATCTCAAAATAGAAAAAGATACAGTATGTCCTCATATGGTTTTTGGCTTTTTAATTCTATATTTGACTGAGAATTATTTTTGCGATGAGGAAAATAGAACATTTAACAAGTAGAAACCCTACCTGCAGGCGATAAAACCACCTTGGCAACCTATAGCCTTACTTAAAGTGCCTATGCATATATCAATATCATTTTCACATCCATATAGTTCTGGCAAACCACCGCCATTCTCACCACAAACTAGTGTTGCATGAGCCTGAAAAGAGTATTCATCAATAAATAGAAAATACCAAAGATTAGAAAATATAGTATGCATTTAAAATGGTCTAAACAAGCTGGACGTACATCATCAATAGCTAACAGAAACTTGTGTTTTTTACGTAGTGCAACAAGTTCACGGATTGGAGCAAAATCGCCATCCATACTGAACAGGCTGCATGAAACTAAAAAAGACTTTTACGTAACAGAAGACAACATTGGCAAGCAAAGTACGATCTATGACCTGGACACTTCGAAAAGATTAAGAAAAAACATTTAACTATCACAACTGTAATCAAACACATTGCGAAAACACTATATCCACTCATGATATCCACAATAGAGCCAAAATTCAGAGACAAAGTTGTACCTTAAAGCCTTATTACTTGACTTACCTGTCAGTAATGACTACCATTTTCTCTAGCTTGCAACATAATCTGTTAAATGGCATATATGAAATTCACAATGTAATTCTTTTACTAAAAGTAAGAAAAAAGGGTTTCAGTAACTGCATATAGAGGATGCATACAGTAGATCATTGAGATGAACCATGTCACTGTGTCTGTAAACAAATATTTCTGCTTCTTGCTGCCTCTCAACAAGACGGATTCCATCAATTATTGATGCATGATTCAAGGCATCCGAAAATATCGCTATCCTCTCACGCTTAGATGGTTTTTTATCAATAGCCAGAAGAGAACTGATGCTTCCAAGAGCAGTTATGAAAGCCATATTGGCAGCAAACCCAGTAGGACATAGAAGGCAATCCTGAATAGCATTTACACAAACCAGTTACCATACGGTATTATACAACAAAAGGAAGATATTATAACAAAACTTTTTGAGATGGATATAATAATAAACTTGGTATTTTGATTGAATACACATTTTGGAAGAATGTAAATGATATTTTCAACTCCACAAAATTTCCTTTGATTCTATATAGCCGTCAGATGTATGGAGAAAAGTTATGATCTCCAACTAGCCAAAATTCCTGCTCTTCTGATTCAGAATTATTGCACAAGGGTGCTCTTCTAACTAGCCAAAATTCCTGCTCTTCTTTGGATCTCAATGCCTGAAAACTCTAGTGTTCTAGTGTGACTGTAAGTGGGAAAAAATAGGTGCACTATTAGTAGTTGATAGTCTCCAATAATAGTCCACACTTCATTTGTCCTCCCAAGTGAAATACTGTCTTATTTCTTAGGAGTGATGAAATACTCGTAGCCTATAAGACAAGTTTAGAGTTTGTAGCCAGTTGAGTTAGTGCAAAAGACTCATCCGATATGCTGATGATAGTTTACGAGAAATCCTATGAAGCTTTGCTTTTAACCAACTTGATTTGAGATTGGTTTCTCTTTTTTTTTCCTTTTTTTATTTGTGGAACTGGGTCAATAACCAATAGGGATGACATACGCCAATTTAGTCTGAAGATTGGCCTTAAGTGGGTTACATAGTAATGTGATAATTTACCAAGACCTTCACATTTATGGAAAGAAGCAAGAAATGAGAACCTAGAAATGCATGCGGAAAGATTGCATAGAAACTACCTCTTTTCTCTTCAATTCAGCCAATGAGGATTCAAGTAACTGGTGATGATTAGTATAACCACATATCAGTGCCGAACCCCTTGGACCCATACCATATCCTTGAGCTGCCTAAAGATGGAATCAAATAAATCCATTTTAACTTATGAACTGAAGGATTAAATACATCAAACAAGAGTATCAGATCATAGACTCATCAAGTAGCTACACACCTTAGCAGCAGCCTTCCGAACCGAAGGATGAGTGCTCAAGCCCAAATAGTCGTTCCCCGAGAATAGAAGCATTTTCCTACCAGACATGTCATCCTTGCATTGAGATTGTGCACCTAGTTATGGAAAACTCAAATTATTCACTGCTAACCATTATTTAAAACCATAACCCTATTGACTAACTCAACTTCCAGACAAAATGAGCCCAAAAAATAAGATTCTGAATAGTTCTAGTACCACATTGCAGTATAGAGACAACTTATTGTCAGAATGAGCTCAAAAGCCAAAATGTATAGCACAATTTCAGATGAATATATACGAAGTTATCTTTCTTTTATTAAACAGATACATAAAAAATAAATCTTGCAACCAGGATCGATGCAAATGATCAAAATTTTAGCATACTTTTGACCGCACATTGCAATATCGTGTCAATTTATAAATATATGATGAAGCTACAACATTTGGAACAACAAAGAGAGATTGAACGAGTCCCACCAAATCCTGGTGTTCGCTTCCAGAACAAACGGCAACAGAAGAAGAAAAAAAAAGTAATCATTTTGCAACAGAGAGACAATTATACAATCAAAGATTGAATTTTGACAAAACATTCTGGCAGTCGAGGTTTACCACTGTTCGGGAGCTCCGACAGCCAGTCCCGGATGGTGGGCTCGTCGATCTCGACCTCGACGGACGACCGGTCCCACTGGCGGGGGCCGTCGAAGGTCTCGAGGTCACCCAAGGGGTCCTCCTCTACAGTCGGCGACGACGACGGCAGGGAGACGGGGCGGGTCGAGCGCACGAGGTTCTTGGACGCCAGCCGCGAGAGCGCGGTGTCGACCCAGCGATCCCAAAGCTCCATTCCAAGCGGAGAGGAAGCAGAAGGGGGCGAGTTATGGGCGGCCGCTGAGCGAAGAGGGAGAGTTCGAAGGAATCGTAGCGTGGTCTTCTGCTTTGGTGCTTCCGTCGACGGTGGCCAGTTGCGTTATCGGGAGTTGGGACGCTGTTCGATGGCCGCCAAACCCTATGTTACTATAATTGAATTATTTACCATCAAATCTAATATAATTTTTAGATATCTAACTTAATTTTCTTTCAATTTATATATGTGCCAATTAAGAGTTGTCTTTTAATTAAAAATATAATAGTTTTGAAAAAAATATTATTTATTTATATTAAATTAAATCTCACTTATCAAATGCATGGGACACTTATAAATTATAAGTGATTTCCATCCCATTAAACTTTTTTTTGTTTATATTGTCTTATATTTACTAGAAAAAACTTGTGTTGAAGAAGTTAAACACATCCTCCAACTTTGCGAATGTTTTATACATAACATATAAACTAACATTTCCTCAATCATCGTGTTAACGTAAAACATCAAAGTCCCTCCTTTGATTTGTATGAGAAAGTCGAACTTCTATCACCCCTCTTTGTTATGAAAAAATATAAAAAAAATGAAAGTCTTACCTTGCTTTTTAATGTACTCAACTTGGAATAGTAGTCTTAATATATTAAAATAACTTTTTTTAAATAATTATGCCAATCAAAAAGGAAAAAATTTGGATTTGATCAATCCAATATTTTCACATAGCATCTAGAAAGGGCTGTCCTAAAAACTATTTCCAACAGTAATTAATAATATTTGAGTTTTCTTCTTTTACTTTTCCTTTTCCTTATTTGGTCACACTTTTATCCCTTTCTTCTAAAAGATAGGTTATCCACGGAAAAAACATAATTCAGTTGATACAATAAAAATTATTGATATATCATATTTAGAAAAAAAATAATAGCAGATAATGTATTAACATTTTTGGATTAAATTCACTTTGCAGTCAACTTTCACATTTGGCTCTATATGTTTAAAGTATTAATGTATCAACTTTCACATGCCCCTCTTTAATTTTCCCTGTGTTTCTACTTTGTCCTTTTTAAACAATTTTGTTTGTCTAAATGTTAATTAATCTTTTTTGGATTTGCGAAATGATGTTGTTGCCTCCAAGACCATGTTTTATTTTATTGTCTTCCCCCTTTTAATGCTTGTATGTTCCGCTCAGAATTCAGATAGAAGATAACAAAAAGAAATTTCATGGATTAGATTGCGTAAGAAAAAAATTACAAAATCATTGTGTACATCAAAAAAGGAAATTAATTTCTCTCTAAATTATACATAAATTTTTAGTTAGTTGTCATCACAATTTTATTGATTATCAAATAAGGAAATTTTGAATATATAATTTTACCCACTTTATGAGGTAAGAGAAAAACTATTATTAATAAATCATAATTCAGATGATAATAGCAACGTCATTTAAGATATTCAGAAGATTTTTATCGAGCATTTTTTAGAAAAAAAAATATTTTTAGATTATCTGAAAAAATTTTAAGTATCGGTATTCCCTTGCTCACTTATTTTCATTTGTCATCGCTCATCATATTTTAAAGAAAACAATAAAGATATTTTCTACTTAACTAGATAATATTGTATTACGTAAAGTTGAAATTAAATTTATAATGCATATTAATTTTTTTTATTTTTTCATCCATCGTAAATTTAACATTTAATAATTAAAATTTTAAGTAATATGATGTTACCTATTTAAATAAGAAACACTTTATTGAATTATATTTTAAATTAATAATTTCATAAACATTAAAATGGTGCTAAATTATTGTGTGTGTAGTATATGTATATATAATTCGTGTTTTTTTATGTTCAAATCAAAATTTACAAAAAAAAAATTGAAGATTAACGATTTTGATAAGAAAGCGTATTTTTGTAAGAGATGCATGTTACCCAACAATATTTATTCATATCATAAATAAGATAATATGAAATGTCTAATAAATATTTATGCATACTAAATAACTGAATAATTTGATAAGTGATTTTTTTATTTTGTCTAGATTGCTAGGTATTTTTAAATGGAAATGCATTGAACACTAAGGGCTCATGATTCTCAGTTTTTTGCCAGACATTCATTATTTTACACTTATGGGTCTCAAGTCATCTATTATAAGAATAAATAGAGAGCCACTACAAGAAAATTTTAAATTTTCTACAAAAATTTCTAACGATCGAATATCCTCACAAATTGAGGTAGAAATTTCTGACGAAAAAAAAAATCTCACAGAAATTCGGGCGGATAAAAGAACTGTCAGAATTTCTGAGGGATTGCGCACCGTCAGAATTTCTCACGGGTGTTCTAACGGGACCAGGACCCGTCAGAAATTCTGACTGACAAACAACTCATCAGAAATTCTGAGGGCCAGAAGTCCGTCAAAAAGACGCAGCCTGTGAAGTCCTTCATCATCCCGTGAAATTGTGTTTGGCGCGTTCGACCGTGTTATTTTCTCCCTCCCCTAAGTTTTCTCTGACATCTAATGGTATTTTTTTTTTTGACGTCACCGGGACGCTGCGTGACTCTCGCGCAGGGTGTTGGCGGCCTACCTGCGCGATCGCGCACTGGGCCCCTTTTTTTAATCATTTTTTTATTTAATTCAATTTATACATTTTTTATGTTAATGTTTAATGTTTGTTAGTTTCATATTTTACTTATGTTGACTAATTTAGTGTAATTTTATTGCTAATTTAATGCATTAGTTTAATGTTGATCATTTTAATATTTTATTTAAATTTATGTGATAATTATTTAGTGTATTTATTGTTATTTTTAATGTTACTTGTTAATTTAAGCTATTAATTTTTATTGTTTATTGTTAAAAATATCTAATTGATTGTGAAATTATTTGAATATGGCTTATTTATTTAATTATTATAATAATTGATTTGCTTACTTATTTACTTTTAATATTAATTGTGAAATTGCTTGAATAGTGTTGTATTAACTTAGGAGTTATATAATTATTGCAAAAAAATGTTTCCTCTGGATGTATAATAGAACAAATCTTGATTGTAGAGGACTTACACAAGAATTTATGAATGGAGTTGAATATTTCATAAATTTTGTATGTGAGTCGTCTCAGTATGTGCGAGAAGGAACAATTAGATGTTCATGTTTAAAATGTTATAATACAATCAATTGAAATGTTAATGTTCATTTATATAAAAAATGTTTTAAATATAATTATTGGTATTGGATCAACTTTGGAGAAGAAGAATCTAGTTTTAATAGTAACGAAGAAACAGTTAATCGATTTGCAACATATTATGATGTAGTCCATAGATATGAGAACTTAGTTTATGATGCTGCATCAATACAATATGGACATGTTAAATTTCATGAAAGTCACATAATGAAGAAGCTGAAGAATTTTATGAATTATTAAATGCTTCAAGTTAGCCGTTATGGTCGGAGTGTGAAACTCATTATGAATTAGCATTGATCGTTCGAATGTTGAGTCTTAAATCAGATCATAATAGATCACATGATGCTTTGATGCTATTATGGAAATATTGAAGGAGGTGACACCGACAAGATCACAAATTCCATTGAATAGTTTCTAAACTTGGTCTTTCATCGATAAAGATAGATTATTGTAAAAATGAATGCATGTTATTTTACAATGACAATATAGATTTGAGAGAATGCAAAATTTGTGATGTTGAGAGGTACAAATTTTCAAATGTTATGGGCATAAATAAAATAATTTCAGTGAAAAGAATGCATTATTTACTTCTTATCCTAAGACTTAAAAGATTATATTTTTTTATGGGTTCAGCTTCATACATGAGATGGCATGTCAAGCACAATATTAAGGAAGGTGTTATGTTACATCCGTCTGATGGTGAATCATGAAAATATTTTGATTGAATATACCTAGATTTTGCAGTTGATCCTAGAAATATATGACTTGGCTTATGTGCAGATGAATTTATTCCATATTCTCAATCTTCGACTCTTTATTCTTGTTGGTCAGTGATAGTTATTTTATATAACTTATATCCTGAAGTATGTATGACTGCTCCATATATGTTTTTGACTTGCATCATTCCTGATCCTCATAATCCCAAGCATAAGATAGATATTTATTTGCAACCATTAATCGATGAACTGAAAACGTTGTGGAATGGTGTCTTGGTGGGATGCCGAGAACAATGAAGTTATATAGAAAATATTTAACACTTGGTGTTCAAAAAAGTTGTATTCACTGTTATTTAAAGCACGTGCCGCACAAATTAGGCCTAATTGGATTGACGAGAATGTATGGATCGACTTATTTTCTAAATGATTCACTAGGACTACAAAAATAAATGTGAAAAAGCGAACGTTAATCGTGCATCTGAACAAGGCGCTTGTCTATATGCGGGTGATTGTATTTCTAGGAGTACCACCGCTCAAAGATGGTATGTTAAAGTATTCAAATATGTTATGTTAAAAGTTTTTATTCCAAACTAATTGTTGATAAAATTTCTTTCTGGAATTGGAGCACGATGAAAAACTAATAGAAGATAAAGTTTTTTTGGAAACTCATTACAGAAAAGATAAGAGGTGGATTTCATAATTTGCAAAGAACACATATGTAAGATATTAATATCTCGTAATATTTGATTCAATATTTTATTTTAGCTATTTTTTTATAATTATATTTCAGGAATGATTCAAAGTGAAACAAGCGGAGCATATCACTCAAGCTACACAAGAGGGAGGCACACCAAAGTCAACTAGAGAACTTTGGAGG
The DNA here is from genome assembly GCA_001647135.1 of Pontederia paniculata. Taxonomy (NCBI): domain Eukaryota; kingdom Viridiplantae; phylum Streptophyta; class Magnoliopsida; order Commelinales; family Pontederiaceae; genus Pontederia; species Pontederia paniculata. The sequence continues at coordinate 26,098 of LTAE01000952.1, read as the reverse complement.
AAACATGTCGGCACGAACAAAAATCGTGTCTATGATTTAGATTCATTTGTCACTTATGTTGACTTAGGATCAGTACACAAATTTGTATCGGGCTATTCAAGTGAAGAGATACAATGATGTGTTGACGAACGAGTTAAGCAAATGGAACAACAAATGCAAGAACGAATGAAACAACAGATGCAATAGCGATTTAAAATGTAGATGGAACAAGCCCGACGTGCACAAAGAAGAGAAATGAAAGAAATGATGAGACTCATGATGAAAGGGAAAGCTCTTAAAGATACTGATGAGGATAATGATATGTAAATTAAATATTTGAAACGAAATATATAGTATATTTTAATTAATATAAATTTTTTTATGATTTATTTATTTATTTATTTATTTTTAAATATTTCTAACGAAAAAAAAATTCGTCAGAATTTTTAGGGACATAAGGCCCCTCAGAAATTTTGACGAGGTCAAAGCCCGTCATAAATTCTAAGGGGCCTAAACGCCCGATGCCCGTCAGAATTTTTGACGGGTTCTATGCCCATCAGAGAGTCTAACGTTTTTTTCCCTCAGAATTTCTGACGGATTGTTCGTTAGAAATTCTTTTGCATCGAACATTCTTTTTGATGTTCGTATTCCGTAAGAAATTTTGTTAGAAACTGGGTTTCTGACGGATTTTTTCAATATTTTCATCAGAAATTAGTATATTTTTTGTAGTGAGTGATGTATTTTTGCTCTATCCAAGAACATAGATGTTCTTAATATGGATTAAGTATCTTGGAGGACAACTCTCCTTGACCTTGGAGCAAAAAAGTTGAAGTCAAATGGAGTCTAAGAGAACAAATAATAGTGGACGAGAAACCCAAAGTGAAAATTCGGCAAAATTTCAAGAGTGATCTATGATACTTTTTTAATTGGCATCAAAAAGGAAAATTTGCTATAAAATAAGCAAAGCCAACTTCATAATTTTTTTCAATTTTAAAAGAAGATCCGTTGTAGGAGTGTTCATCGGGTAGGATTGATTACATGATCCAAACTAATCCAGTCTCAATTAGATCGAATGTGATAGTGCGTCGAGTTGGACCTGAACTGAATAGATTATAATTCGATTACCAATGGGTCAGGTACGAATTTTAATTTTTTGAAACTCGATTAAGCCGACCCAATCTGATAATTCAAACTTTTATATATTTTTATTAAATTTAAACAAATCTATTCTATACAAAAGTTTATATTACTCTAAAATTAAAATATATAAAAAATCATAGTTTATATTCTTGAAAAAGTATTATAAACTCTAAAAAAATGTTTCTCTCTTTTCTAAAGATACAAATTATATTAAATATTATAAAAATAATTTAAAAATATAAAAATATTAATCGGGTAAATCGATGTTCCGACCTGATCTAATCTAATCTGACTGAATAAAAATTGAGATAGTTCATATTAGATGATTAATTTATCATCAGATCCAACACAATCCAAACCGAACAAATTAAATGAGTTAGGTCTGATTTGGCATCAGATTGGATTAAACTCGACCTGTGAACACTCCTAATTCATTGTCCTAATACATGAAAAAGCATTAATATATTAAAATATTTCACAATAATAATCAAATTTTAAATTTCTTAATTTGTTATTGTGCTAAATGTGTTTCAAAAATATCAATAATTGAATGAACAATTGATATAAAAGTAATAAAGATTTTGCATAATGTTTCACCTATATTTTGTTGATTAATGTGTAACTTTTTTTATATATTTTTAATATGTAAATTTACCACTAGATCATTATATGATTAAGAGTATTAAAAAGTTAACTTTACGTTAATGATTGTTAGGATAACACATCATTAAAATTTCTTATAATGATGGATTCATATGTTACTCAATCATGATAGTGCAACATAATTACTTTAATAGAAATAAAATGATAAATCCTCTTAACCATCATCCTAATCTCTCACAATTATAAAATTTATAATTTAAAACTTTTTTTTGAGTTTTTTTAAATGTGAGTGGTGAGGATTAACATTTCACGTACTTTAACTAATGCCAATTTCTTCCATATTAATATTATTTTTATCTCAAAGTAGATATTGAGTGAAAATAAGTCATGCATTTAGAAAATCACATTGAAAAAAGCTCTCCTAAACGCATTATTGATCTTTCTTGAGATCTTACTATAATATTTTTTTTTTGTATGGGTTTGAAAAATCAAAGAATTTTAAAAGAAAGTACAATTACTTTGGTACAATTTTTTCAAAATTATTTTACTAGATTCTTACTTATGTAATGAAGTTTGATCGACACAATTTGATATGAATTCGATAATTATCAAATCCGAACTTGTCATATTTGGACCTGATATTGTTGAACATGATGACATAGAAGAGACTCCATATAATGATCAATGTAATATTGTTCAAGATGGTTAAGAATCTTTGTGATCAAGTATTGGTCCACTAACAAGATTGCGGACGTAAAAAAATTTAAGCTATCGTGGAGAATAATCTTCAAACTAGGTTGACTATTGTATATCAAATTCAACTACTCAATGTGTTACAAATTGGATTGCATGACACATCCACATGATCTTGCCCAAACAACTCATGGATTAGTTATTTAATCCAAAAATTTGAAATTAGTTAGGACCGAATATTCTATTTAGAATTATGATAGGAATTGAGTTATTATTTCAGAAAAGAAGTGTCATTTACTTGTAGGCTAAGTTAGAATTTTACTCTATCAAATTATAATCTTTAGGAACCTATAAAATCATTAATTTGTATTATTTGAGGCAAAGATGAATTAATTAAAATTATGACTAAATTGCTTATGCTATGACTATGAGGAAACTCATGCAACTTGTTCTTAATAAATTTTTATTGTTAATTACGAAGTAAACTTGTGATTACATCCATCAATTTATAATATTGATTGCTTGATTCATTGGTAATCTTGAGATTGACTTTTCGTTGTTTGATCTCATTTTTAATCTTGTTCCTCTTAATTATCATATATTATTTCAATCTCTCAAGACATTATTTTTTAGTATCGTATCTGTCCGTATCAGAGTCATGTTTTCAATACGGGTTCTAGTTATCATTTTCTTCTGTTATGTTTGTCTTCGATATATTAAAAAATCCATATTAGTCCACCACCATCTACATATCTTTTTTTTTTCTCTTCTTCTTTTAGTACTTTTATTGTGATATAAAAGAATCTCTTTTGAAAAAAGAGAAAAGGGGGAAAAAATCAAGTTTGTTAATTTTGCAGCTTCTCAAAAAAATATAAAAAAAATAGAAAAGGTCGAAAAAAGGAAAAATCAGAAAAAAAATCGTGTCCCCTATAGTGCCTTCACAAAAAAGAAAAGTGCTAGTTGAGATAAATTTCTGTTGGTGAGAAGTTCAAAATTTTTTATAATATATTGATCTTATTTTGATGATCACTTGAGCTTTTCTGTTGTAAAATATGATCTTATCTTTCTTTTTTTTCTATATGAAAATAATTTTTAAAAATCTATTCCAAATTTAATATTGACACTTTTGATCTTAGAGTCATATTGATAAATTGATTTGATATAGTTACTTCTTATATTGTTCTAACTTGTGTTAGTTCTCTTAGAACATGTTGAAGGGTTCAAAAGAGAAAAAAAGTTGAGTGGTGAGACTTTGAGACATTAGAGGGGAAAAACCAACTTGAGTTGAGGTAAAATAAGAATGTCACCACTTGAGTGTCACCACGTGAGGAGTAAGAAAAGAATATTTTATTACTAATTTTGTTGCATGATTTTGATCAAAATGTCAACACAAAACAAGAGAATCTAATCCATGATATAATTATATGAGATTATAAATGTTATGTATTCATGTGCTTAATATCTACTATGATATATGTGTTAAAGTGTGTATTGCAGTTTCAGTTTTCATACGTTGAAAATTAGCAAAATTCGACTAAGGCATAAAAATATGATTTTTGAAAAGTTTAGAATTTAGAAAATTAAAGTCCCGATAATTGTTCCTATATGATAAAGTGTACTAAATATGATTTTTAATAAATTTTAGAAAGAATTTTAGTTAGGTAAAATGAAAGGACAAAAATAAAAAATTTGTAAAACTGTCGATTTTGTTCTTCGGACCAAAATTTAGATTTTGATTCTTTTAAAATTTATTTTTATAAATATTTTCTTTGAATCCAAATGGGAGGTAGTTTATTATTTACATGTAATGTCTTAAGTAAATGAATAAATAAATAAATATAGAAGAATGTCAAGCCCTTTACTTAAGACATTATTTACTTAAATGACATTACATGTAAATAATACCCAATATCATGTCTTCACTTATAATATCCTTATGTCGGCCTTAAGTCGGTAAGTTTAGAAGATAAAGGATAAGTTTCATCTATTTTTCACCTGGTTACTTATCTACCACCTCCCAAAACCGAAATATAAAGGAAGAAAAACAACACCTACCATATTGAAGTCAACATCAAACCAAATGAAGTTTTTAGAGTTCTTGCCATAAGGTAAGTAGTTAACTCCTCTTCTATGAATTTCCTCTTCAAATTTCGGATAACCTAGGGTTTCTCTTGTCATGGGTTACTCTCAGGTTCAACTAATTTTCACTAATTATGGAAGAGATCAAAGTTAAGATTTCTATGAGTACAACACACCCCTCGCTGAAGTAAAATAATTGCTGAAACTTCCTATGGATTGTTTGATACATTTTTTCTCCTTCAAAAATTATAGAACTTCTACTTTTATATACCATTGGATTCTACTTTCCATAGGCTTTAGAATTGAATAATTTTGAATTGTATATTCGAAGTTATGAGTAAATGATTAGGACTCACTCTTGTTGTTTTTTGAAATGGTTGGTCTGAATTATAAATTATGCAATAAATAGTATTCATATAACGAGTTCATGATAATTTTATATCACGTTATAATGGAAGTCTACATTCAGATCCAATTGGAATTACGATCATAAGCTATGAGAATTGCAATATATAATTTTTACATTGTACATTACACAGTCTGTCAGGACTCTGAGATGAAATAAAACATATACAAATCTCTGAATTTTCTGAAACCTTCCTAGATAAGATAACACTTTAATTTTATATTATTTTATCCTATATAAGTATAGTTTCATTTAAAAATGAAATGGTTTGATTTTAGTAGGTATTGCATGAGTTATGAATTTTATATTAAACATCACTCAGTCTGTCAGAACACAAAGATGTACCAAAACAGTGTTATTTAGTTGAATTTTCTATGATCATTACAGAATAATATAGAAAAAGATATTTATATGGATTACACTTATAAGAGTATAGTTTTTGATAAAATTTGTAGTATGCAAATATATTGTGTTTTCTAATTATTATGAATTTCATAACTTACTTCACTCAATCTGTCAAGTATAAAGCTGATACCAAATTGATGTTGTGAAGTCCATGAAATGAAATCTTTAGTGATGCAATTGTATTATTATATGGATTGCAAATGCTTTGGGAAAAGTTGTATATGGATTCATCAAATGAATGAGTCACTAATTCTATCACACATGATATGTTTTATGATTATATAGACATGTGAAAGGATCATGCATTTGCATTTTTATTCATGCAATTATATTTCCTCTGCCAGGATGATATGTTTTCTGCAGGGACGATATGAAATTTCTCGAAAGAGATGATATGATATCCTAAGGGATAATATGTTTCCTCGACAGGGATGATATGATACCCTAAGGGGTGATATGATATCTATGGTCAGTTGGTGATATAACATGTTGCATACATGATTGCACAAGTGCATAGCATGCTACTTGATATGATATGAATATATGATATAATTGTGATATGATATGCTAAGGATATGTTATACGTTCGTGTTGATACATGTTTCAGTTTATCTTAGGAAATGATACATATGATATTTGAAATGATATATGTCTATATGGGTTATTCGAAATGACTAGATGATAATACATAGACTATGAGTTTTTTACTTATTGAGTTGTGGTTTGTTCATAATATAGTTTTCAACAATTTTCAGATCAGTAGACCAGTATCGTACTTGTGCTTGGTGATCCTCTATAAGGATAGAAGCACTTTTGCACAAGAAAGAGATGAGACTTATGTCTCTTCCTTTGATCATTTTGTGAGGATGTATGTCTCCTCATGATGTATAGTTTTTGTATATGGATGTTATATGTAAAAAGAAAATATTGTATAATGTACAAGTGTGGACTAGTGTGGATTTGCTCTGAGATCAATATATATAATGTTTGTGTCATGTTTACATTTTGATAATATCCATGTGAAATATCAAAATGAATTTTGACACGCTTCCGTTATATTATATTTGATCGACCGTAATAAGTCGCGACTTACGGATCAAACCAAAGTTTGAACTGAGGTCGTGACAGAAGGAATTCAAGATAAGATGCAATTGACCAAAATACATATTCGATTAAATCATCTCTCCATACTTTCCAAGGTAAAAGCGATCTCCATATTTATATTGAGTGAGAACAAAGAGTAAAAGACACATTTAATTATCATAATTATTTTGAAGAAAAAAAAGGTTAAACTTGTTGTTGTATCTTTTATTGATTATGTCATTGCTTGGCGGAATCAATTAACCATTAATAGGCGAAGAACTAGAGAACATTCAATTGGATATTGGAATGAGAGAAAAGTATCTTGAGAAAAAAAATTGTCCCTCCATATTATCGTGACTTACGAATTAAATGCAGACTATGAGACATGATTCCAAAACTATCGAAAAGTACTCTAAAATGATTGAAACCACCTTTATATTATCGTGACTTATGAATTAAATGCAGACAATGAGACATGGTTCCAAAACTATGAAAGAGTACTATAAAGTGATTGAAACCACCCATCGTCCGTGCCAAAATCAACTAGGATCTTGAAGATACAATTGCAAGTATCAAGCGAGTTCTACTTTTAATATCATAGACTTGTCTCCCTTTGATGTTAGTGCAGATTCGAGAATGAATTCTTTTGAAGGGGAGGGGAATAATATCTATTCGACAATTGTCAAATTCGAAGATGTCATATTTGGACCTGACATTATTGAACATGATAACAAGGAAGAGACTCTATGTAATGGCCAATATGTTGCTGCTCAAGATGGTCAAGAATTTTTGCGATCGAGTACTGATCCAATAACAAGATTGCGAGTAAAACAAATTCAGATTGTCGTGAAGAATCATCAAACTAGGTTAAAGATTTTGGATCAAATTCAACTACTTAATATGCTACAATTTGGCTTCATGAAGAGTCTATATGATATGACCTAAACAACTCATCGATCAATTATTTAATCAAAAAAATTGAAATTAATTAGGACCAAATATTATGTTTAAATTCTAGTAGGAATTGAGCTGTTATTTTAGTAAATAAGTATCATTTACTTGTTACTCTTTGTGAAAGTGTAGTTTTTAAGAACCTATGAAAACTATTAGTTTGTATTATTTAAGGCATAATTGAATGAATTAAAATTATGACTTAATTGCTTGTGTTGTGAGAGAAGTCTTGCAACTTGTTCTTCATGAATTTTTGTTATTAATTATGAAGTAAATTTGTGATTACATCCATCAATTTATAATATCAATTGTTAATTCATTGATAATCTCGAGGTTGCTATTCTGTTGACTGATCTCATTTTTTATTTTATTTTATCTTGATTATCATATATTATTTCGATTCAATACATTGTTCTTGAATATTATATCACAATTGAATAGTGATATTGTGTCTCATGATCAACTAGAATTAATAGTTTCAAGTTCGATTCTTAGAGTAGTCTGATTAGAATTTATCTTTTATTCTAATGCTCAAATATCAATTAGAGATGTTAATAATCCTAATATCAATAGATATCGATCGAAAAAAAAATCAACTCATGATTTTTTTCCTAGGAGTTAGAAAATGATAGGATGAAAGTTGATTCGGGTTTTCTTGTCATATTTTTTGGGAACCATATTTTTTTATTATTTATTATAATATTAAATAATATATTATTCTAAATTTTAATAAGAATAGCATGCTTATTTCAATGTCATCATCTTTATCTTATAGGTTTGGTGCATAAGTTATAATGTTAATTGTGTTAGAAGATATTCAAATAATATCATGAAATATATTTAATTTTAGAATCTACGTTGCTTATATTTCAATCTTAAAATATAACATAATGGTAAGGAAATATTTTTAGTACAATTTAAATTTGACCTTATATATATTTAAATTAGATTTGATTAATAGTTAACTAGAAGATTTTATTTTTTTATTATGTACGTCTTTATATAAATACATGAAAAGCAATAAAGGATGATAACCGAATTTATCCTCCAAATTTATTTTGTTATTTTTTTAGAGTTTTCCGTGATTTTTATATATATTATTTTTTTCATAATATATAATGTCGATAAAGTGAGGCTCAATCGGACCCCTCATATGTTTTCTAATTTTAGAACTATATAGTTTTTTAATATTAAAAATTCTAAATTTTTATGCGGATCGAGATGAGTTTTTAATTTTTTTTTGCTTTATCCATATTGCATAATCTTATTTGGTCAATATAATCACTTAATTAGGTTTCTTTATTTTATGACGATGGAAATTTTGATGGCATGATGCATATTTTGTTTTTTTATTATTTGTCACTTTTATGTGTATATATATGCATATTATATATATATATATATTATATATATAGACTTTTGAAATTTACCCTAGTTGAGAGCGACATTTTATATAGGTATAACTCACTATAATTTAGTACAACTTGACTACATCAAGAAAAGAACTATACGAGTTACCAGCTAAAAAGTTGGCACTAAGAGATTTTTTCATGTTCTACCATTTTAATTGACTGATAATTAAGTTTAACGTAAATGATTACTATTGAAATGATCAATAATATGAATATTTGATAAATATTAACACTGTAAAATATAATTAAAGTTTCCAAGTGAAAACATTTAAAAGTTATTTTAAATTTTAATCACATATTATAGATAAAAAATGAAATATAAAAAAACTGAATAAGGATAAAAAAAATGATGAGTTAAGATCGCGGATTCTTGTACATGATCACAAAGATTGAGAAGATTTGTTTTTTTTATAAAATAAAAATAAAAAATAAAATTTTGATTGAATGTATATTTTGACAAAAAAGACATTCTAATAAACTTATATTATGAATTGACATCTCTTCTTGTTGCTATATAAATTAGCTGATATCAAAATTTTAAAGTAAATAACCTCCGCTACCAAATGATCTCACCAAAGATAAGTGAGAAATTGTAAAAAATAAGGATTTGTTTGGGAACTTTGTAAAATCTTTTGACGTTTTAAAAAATTATAGTAAGATACTTTTTTAAAAATATCTTACAACAATAATTTTTTTTACGTAAAAATATTTTAAGTTTTTTAAATATGTTATAATTTTAAAAAGATAAAAAGGAGAAAGGAGAAAGAAAAAAAAAGACGAAGGTAGGAGTAGATAATTATTTTACGACGTTTTTTATATATTACATTTTAGTAAACAAATACTTCAAAATTACTATGCATCCAAACCAACCCTAAAAAAATAGAACTATTTATATTTTATTTAGAACCTGTTTGGCTAAGCTTAACAGTACTTATAAGTAAATTTTAAAAAATCTACATATTTGATAACTAAAAAAATATGCTTATAAGTTGTTAGATAACTACTTCTAAGTTGAAAAAAAATAGGGTCCTCCTACTTATTTTTAAAATTGTTGACTTATTAATTTTAATCAACTATATTACTCTTTTATCCATATTTTTTAATATTATTATCATATAATTTTAAAGATATATTAGTCAATATTTATTTTAACAAACACTACAACTAATTATTGATATTATCAATATTTTTATCCAAACATGTAATTACTTATATTTTAAAATAAATATCAGCACTTAAAATACTTATCGATATTTTTTATCAGTTAAGCCAAACAGGTCTTAGTATTAACTTAATAAATAACATATTTATATTTGTTTTCATGCAGAAAAAAGTGAAAAATTAAAATATCCATCCACAATTCCTAACTCAAAATTCTCGATCTTTAATTAAAAAATAATTATATATTAAATTAATCTTTTATTTAAGTATCGAGATATCTCAAATTTAATATTAGTGAGATTTATATATTTTTTTTATTTTTGTCATTTTTTCATGTAAAAGGCCTAATAAAAAATCTAACCACTGCTCATAAATGCACTCGTAATTGCGCCCACAGACACTACTACCCACACATGTAGCCGACGTAGAGGGTAAAGGACTTATCCATCATCAACATCAGCCGTCAGATATCTCATCCAACGGTTTACGTTCCCCAACATCCCAAAGCTTCCAATTAATAAAAGGCATCAGAGGTGGACGACCGTTCCCCCTCTTCCTCCAAAATCCCTTCGTTTCACCGCCTCCCCTGCGCCCGCGGATCCCCCACTCGCCGCCACCGCCGCCGCCGCACTGCCGCTGCCCGCCGCACTCTTCTCGTTCCGTGTTCTATCTAATCTCGGATCTCTAACGCAGGTACTTTTCCTCAAATAGTTTGTGTTTCCCCTTTTCTTTTGATCTTTTTATCGCCGTCAGTTTTTTTTTCTGAAACCAAGAAAAAAGATTTCTTTTTTAGCGCTGGAAATAAACATATAGGTTTGGATCCAGTGTCCTTGTGTGTTTAAAGAGGAGGAGCCGTGTTCAGGTTAGGAGCCTCCTAATTTTGGGGGAGAAATTTCTAAGCTTGGATCTGTTGATGGGTGAATCGAATTTTTTCTGAGCAAGGGGGACTGGAAAAATGTAGTTTTTGGATTTTGATTTGTTTTCTGGCGTGTTTACTTGTTCGTTTCCAGAACGAGGAGAGAGCTTGGGTCAGTGAGCTGTTACCATGTTCGGGCGGGCACCAAAGAAGAGCGATAATACCAAGTACTATGAAATTCTCGGAGTTCCCAAGACTGCGAGCCAGGATGAGCTGAAGAAGGCGTACAAGAAATCTGCCATCAAGAACCATCCCGACAAGGGTGGAGATCCCGAAAAGGTTGGCCCTCTTCCTGTCCATTCACTGAATTTGTCTTCGTGGGAATTGTCTCTAGTTCATTTTACATTTGTAAATAAACTATTCTAAGTTTTTTTATATAGAGTTGGCATGATTTTTTTCTCCGCCTAGTTCACAATTTATGATGTCTAACAGCGATTCATGATATAAGATAACACAAGTGAACCAAATAAAAAAAAATCTAAGAGTTATTATATTTGTCATTGATGTGCGTTAACTACAAAATTCCTTTCTTTAAAAGCAAAGTAGATAAAACATATTCTGAAAAAAAAGCTAAAATGTGGTTACCATAAATGCATAAAATATAAGGTATTTTTTCTTGAAAAATGCAACCTCTGTCTATAACAAGTCAAGTGTTTGATTTAGCTGTGAAGTTGAATTGGTTTCTCCAAGTGAACCTTCAGCATCAGTTTTTTTTATGAATACATCAATTGATTTTTTTGGTCTTGGAGCAGTTCAAGGAGTTGGCTCATGCATATGAAGTTCTTAGTGATCCCGAGAAGAGAGAAATTTATGATCAGTATGGGGAAGATGCACTTAAAGAAGGAATGGGAGGCGGAGGCGGTGGCTTTCACAATCCCTTTGATATATTTGAGCAATTCTTTGGTGGTGGTGGCTTTGGCGGTGAGAAAAACTGCAAAAAAAAAACTTGCTTTGATGTTTGTACTATGCTGCGTTTATTGACTAATGATTGCATTTTATGTATATTAATATGGAAGGTGGAAGCTCCAGGGGTCGTAGGCAGAAGCGAGGCGAAGATGTGGTTCATACTCTAAAGGTCTCTTTAGAAGATTTGTATAATGGAACATCCAAAAAACTGTCCCTGTCAAGGAATGTGTTATGCACCAAATGCAAAGGGTATGTTTTATATGTCATGTAGTATTTTTTTCTTCTTTGAATCCACACGTGCCAGGTTATTTGCAACTTTGGTTCCTGCAATATTAACAACCTAAAATGTATTTTGGAGGTTATAAAAACCTAGCATAAGGAAGTCCTAACTTTTATTCTATGAGTGTGTTCAACTGTACCAAGTTGTCAGTGTTTCTATTTTAGAATTACAATTTGTGTGTAGATATATTAAGAGTACCTTGGGGCAATATATAAAGAAAGTTAACAGAATTGCACACTATGTGTCCAGGTTTCAAGATATCTGACTTCATCTGATGCTATGCACTAGAACATGGAAAACGTTATTTTTTGAGAGCAAAAAGGATGGCTGCTAATTATGCAGTCATCCTACTGTATTACGTATAATGAGTTACACTACAGATGTTATCGCCACGAAATTAGGAATGCCATTGACAATGCAATATCCAAGTCTGGGTCATAGACCTTGCCAACCTCACATGTCATCCACTTACCACTTCTCATCCCTAAAATGCATCCATTGTGTTGCGACCAAATCAACTGCACGTTTCCTCGACCTCTGTACCATTATGTACTGGTGTCCTCCAAACCTCAAGTATCTCCAAAAGTCTGCTGCTGACCCCACATCCAGCCAGTTGCAACCCTATTCCTTCCACAACTATCATATAAGCAACCAAAGAATAACATCCTTCTCATGCTGTCCACATAGAACAACACATATCAGAGTATGGCGCCCAACATACCCTGTATACATGAGTAAGCAACCTCTGTCGGCGCAACAACCACTTGGAAAATCTGATACACAGATATGTGTGCACTTGCCATATCAACCTGCTGTGTGACTTCAGACTATCATCCCCAAACTGATTTCAGCACCCAAGAAAGAGTTGGATTCTCACACAGTGAATCTACTAGAAGACCACCTCCAAGCATCATGTATAGAACTTTGTGGAGTGAATGTGTGTAGTTGCTCCAGAAGACCAAGAGCTCTTAAAAACTCCGATCAATGAGAGCTGATGTGAATATAGGATTCTACCTCACTTGGGCTAGACCCTGTCCACTCATCACAAAAGGAAGCACTATGATTCCCAGCTAGTTTATAAAGCGTCGGGCAAGTCACTGATAATGGACTTCCGATTGTCCAATCATCATTTCAAAAACAGAAACAAAACCACAGAGAATAAGGACAGACCTGGGACATCGCCGTTGCAACCCCCTCCAGAATGATGAACTTCTTTTCTCAACTTCAACAAAAAATCTCATGCTTAGCCAGCAAAGAACACTGCTCCAAATGTTTTCATGCGAACACATGATCAGACATGACAAATCTGCATCATTCATTTGGCGCCTATGTTGCATAGGTACGGGTACAGTACCGGTATCCGGTATGGGTACGGGTACGGGGTACGTTGATTTTAAAAAAAATAGAGTACAGGTACGCTTATATATATAATAGTATAAAAATAATTTAATAGAACATTAAAATTAATAATTATATATGCAAAACTTTTATCTTAATTGGCCATTATTGTTTTTCCAATCTATGTATAAATGTAGAAAAGACATGTGACCAGCCTCATCTACTTCAATAAAGAAATATAATATATTTCTTGTAATTAGAGATGCCCCACTAAATTCTTGATGACTACCAACTTGCTAGTCATCCTTCTTTTCCCTCAAAAAAAAAAAAAAAAGAGATGCCCCACTAAAAGAAGAAAACTAATAGTTAACTACTCTAATATGTCCATGTGTTTCTGGCATATGTTGGGATGCAGCTGTTTTTGGTGGTGGGGGGATGCTGTTTTCTTTTTTATTAGTTTTTTTTTCTGTTTTGTGTTATTTCCCTTGGACTGTGTAATATTCCTCTTCGTGTTGCTCCAGGAAGGTAGCTTTCTTTGTTCTTTTCATTTCCTATCCCCTCGTCTTCTCCTGCTGCCTTTCCTTTTCTATTTTTTCTTTTTTTACCTTTTTTCCCTCTCCCGGATGCTCGAAGTAGAAACTAAGAGAACGATTTCTATTCTTGATCTCACACCCGAAGTATGAAAGTTTGTTATTCTTTTTCCTTTTACTGTTCCTTCTTAGATGCTTGTGCTTCTCTCTTGCTGTGACCATCGTCGATCTGTTTTGCTTAAGCTAAAAATTTGACTCTACATGCCCAAAAGAGTATTCAATGCACCCTACTAACGTACCCACTTTTGGAAAATATTTATTTAATATGGGTACGCTCGGGTACGTACCTAAGCGTACCTGAGGCGTACCCACCTCGTACCCGTACCGGGTTCGTACCCGGTATGGGTACTTGCCCCAAATAGGCGTACCCCTGCATCACTGTTTGGCGCAGATCACAGACGCCCAACCCACTCTCAGTAAATGGTCTACAGATCAGACCAGGCCACCTAATGAATCCCCCTATTTGATCTCCCAGAATGCTGTTGCTGCCATAGAAAATGTTGATGTTTTTTTCGAATGCTATAAAACTTTTAATAATCACTTTGACATTGTTCACTGTGGGGCTTTAAAGTTATTTTCAACTTATTTTGGTTGAATGAATTTACCGGTCTTCAACCGTGGTTCCCATTATTTTTGGATATTGGTCATAAGCGACAAAATTATCTTCATTTAAACATTACATCTTTGGTTACCCTTTATTCTGGCATGCAGGGGGTGGTTATCGCCAGTTACTCTTGTAACTGCATCCTACTCATTACAATTGAGATGTATGTCCACTTGAAGGATATATACATGTGAGTGAATCCCGAGAAAGCACATTTATTGGGAGGAGTAACATTTTGACATCCCAACCTCCGAACTAAGTTAATCAATCTTTAACTGTAGTTTGGTTTATATTTCAAATCTCCAAAATGTTGATCTAAGTGAATTATGACAACAGTTAATTTGAATTGTCAATTGTCGGACTGAACTCATATAAGCTCAACGATGATGTTGGCCACACGGGACATAGCTATGCAATCTTCTCTACCAATATATTTTGTTTCTTCATCCACTTTATATACTGCATTATTTTAATGGAGCAAACCAATTTTTCTGTCTTCATATGACTTAAGATGCAAGTTAGCAACTTTGTGGTTGAGTTTCTGTCATCCTAAATTATTCATAAAAAAACATTCCATCGTTTAGGACAATTTAAACAATGTCTTTCCCATGTTGCATCCTAATTTTTTTTCGAGAAATATGTTGCATCCTAATTGCCCGAGATGTCATGAACATTTAAATTTATTGAGCCTTTTCATGGAAAGCAAGAACCTTGTGTGCTTGGGTCTACCTCTGGAACATTGCAATTGAATCTGTGGGATGATATAAATATTAATATGGGGAAACCAAATAAGTTGGCAAACCACTTTGGAAAGATGTCAGATTTATGATGTGACTGATTAGGCGGAATTGTGTTCCCACTAGGATGTACATGGCCTGATTGGCTCATGGCTTTTACGCATTATGTGTTTTGTGCGGGGCAAGCGAGGACAGTGCGTCTTCATTTTCTCATCCCTCTCTTCTCTCTCTCTCTCTCTCTCTCTCTCTACTACCATCAATACTGAAGTTTGCTGCACTATCCTTGGAGGATGACCCTTGAGCAACAGTCATGTTTAATCCTTTTGAAGAGGAGTAACTTTCATCAACTACTCTTCAACTTTAGCATTATCTCATATCTACCCTCTAACTTTGACATGTAACATAATACCCTCCAAGTTTAAGTTCATAATTAAATTACCACTTTACCTATTATAGGAATTCACCTATGCTACTATTTATGTCCATCTATTTTTTTTGATATTTTAAAACATTATATATTTCCATACCATATTATAGTATGCTAATATGATAGACTTTAAATTTTAGAAAAAATATAATTAAAATCTTGGTAGAACAAAATAAAAGTTAAATATAAAATTAATTCAGAATCAATCAAATTTCCAAAATATTTAAAACTTCAAACTACTTATCAATAATATAAAATTGTAGCATAATTTAGTTCAAATATATATTAAACTTTTGATATTCTTATATGGATGGTTTAAAATAAAAGTACTTTTTCTTGATCGCGTTTGCAATATGAATTTTGAAGTCCAAATCCAAAAAATGCAAAAAAAAATAATTATTTAAATCGATTGAGTTTACCTAAGTTTGTTGAGTTGATATTTATTGTTTTAGAGACTTGGGTTCATTGATACAATTTAGTTCTTGGAAGTTAAATCAAGTTTTTATCGAATCCGATTATATAATAGTTAAATTAGTATCAACCATGATCACACGGGTGCTTGAAAGTAGTATACTATAATACAACATGGAAATACATAATTTTTGAAAATATAAAAAAATAGAGATGGTATAAATAGTAGTATATGTGATTCCTTATAACAAGTAAATGGATAGTTTAGTTACAAATTTAAAATTGGAGGGTATTCCTATTACAAATCAAAGTTAGAGGATAGATTTTAGCTAATGCTAAAGTTGAAGGGTTGTTGACGAAAATTATTCTTTGCAGAGATTACCTCTGTTTATGACAACACCATCATTGTGCATTTGCTAGTATCTACTGCCCCTATCAACAAGGTTTTCAGATGCCAATAATTGATAGGTTTCTTAACAAATTTGATGTTTGAGTTCTCTTTATCTGATTTCAGAAAAGGCTCAAAGAGTGGGGCTTCTGGAAGTTGTTATGGATGCCAAGGTTCAGGTGTGAGGGTGGTAACTAGACAGATTGGTTTAGGCATGATCCAACAAATGCAGCATGTCTGTCCTGAATGCAAGGGCTCAGGTGTCTGAAATTATTTAGTTTATGTTTTTAGTTTTAACACTTATCATTTTATCTGTTTTTTTTCTAAAATATCTTAATACAGGTGAAGTAATCAGTGAGAAGGATAAGTGCCAACAATGCAAAGGGGAGAAAGTCGTGCATGAAAAGAAGGTGCTGGAGGTGCATGTTGAAAAAGGGATGGAACACGGTCAGAAGATTGCATTTGAAGGGGAGGCGGATGAAGCTGTAAGCGATATGTTCCATTTTTTCCCCAAAATTTGCTTTTGTGTTTGCTATTTTTTTCCTCTTCTTTTTTGTTCCACCCGCAATTTCATTTTATTCTTCTAGTATCTGTTACCTACATAACTTTGTCGTGCATTTCCTTTTGCTGCCCACTTACTCTGACCATTCTGCATGTTACGTGAACTGCAGCCGGATACTGTTACAGGTGATATAGTTTTTGTCCTCCAACTTAAAGAGCATCAGAAATTCAAGAGGAAATATGATGACCTCTACGTGGAACATACACTTACTTTGACTGAGGCCCTTTGTGGTTTTCAATTTGCTTTGACACATCTTGATGGAAGACAATTGCTTATCAAATCAAATCCAGGCGAAGTTGTAAAACCTGGTATTGTTTCCCATATTTATTTTTGTTGTTCTCAAGTTCCTTTTTATACCGGTTTATTCTATGGTCTTGATTTTAATTGGGTGGACTTTTCATTTGTTATCAGGTCAATCTAAAGCCATTGATGATGAAGGGATGCCCCACCCTGGGAGGCCATTCATGAAGGGTCGTCTTTTCATCAAATTCAACGTGGAGTTTCCTGATACAGGAGTTTTATCTCTTGATCAGTGCCGCTCATTGGAAGCAATTCTTCCACCAAAGCCTAATGGACGCATGTCGGACATGGAACTAGACATGTGCGAGGAGACCACTCTACATGATGTTAATATGGAAGAGGAGATGAGGCGAAAGCAGCAACAGAGACAACAGGAAGCATACGATGACGATGATGAGGATGAAGCAGCCCCTAGGGTTCAGTGTGCCCAGCAGTGATCTTAGAGCTGGTCCTTACACAATTGGAGGAATTCCGCCTTGGCGGGTATTAGACTAGTCGTCTTTACAGATTGGCTTGCAGTTTTCTTGGGTTTCAAAACCGCGATACCTGTGAGCTGTGGTACCAGTGACCTGTTATTTCTTTGCTTGTGTGATTTTAGGAAAGGAGTAAAAATTATCAGTTAAATATTTATATTTATGTGAATCTTTCGTTCATTATTTCAAAATTATGTGGCGCTCTCTGTTATATGAAAGTTTTTCTTTCATGGTTCTACAGATGCTTTGTGATGGTTGCACAATCATAACCATTGTAGTCCTCCATGGTTTTGAGGACATACTGATCATTTATCAAGTATTACTTAAACCTTACAGGCTTCTTGAAAATGCTGACTCAATTGACTGCCTTTGTGAGTCTGTGTTGGTGTAGTGGTTCTGCATTCTTGTGTAACTTTAGCAAGTGGTGCTTCAGTTTTATGACTGAACAAATTTAAGATCTGGGAAAGTGTACTATTGCCACTAATTCACTCACATGGATGTCAGATGTGGTATAATAATAACATGCATACTCATGAAAAAATGTGTAAGAAACGTATCAGACGCCCACCGAATGCGTACACTACCGTACCAAATAAGTAAGTGACATTAATATAAAGGTTGCAATTTGCAACTCAGACCTTATTCTATGCCATATTGCCATGCAAGTAAGATTGCGTGGTCACTAACGATCCACATTCATGTATTAGTTTATTATGCATTAATTAAGCTTGGTCTTTGGTTCCCCTCGGAGTGGTGCAAGCTCACCGAGTCTTTTAATACAGCATTTGTGGGTTAGGTGACAAGTGCATTCCATTTAAATGAGGAACTATATTCCAAAAAATGTAAGAATTAAATTGTGATGAAATTTTGAATTTGATTTCATGAATGTTTCAGTATTTTTTTTCTTCTAAAATTTACTTTCTTATGTAGAGTCGAGATCGAGAACTCCTCCATATCTTTGAACTCCACATTAAACTTTAAACTCTAATTTCTCTACTAAACGAGGTCGGCAGCTCTTCAAGTGCAAGAGAACACATCGCCGCTTCAATTTGCCGACCGCTGGATCGCCATCCGACCTGCCGCTGCACTGCACTTCCCTTTGATCAAAACATGAACTTAAACAATTAAGTTCGATGGACTAAACGGATTAATAAGATTGCATTTCAGAATCGATAAAAAAATAATAATTTCAGTTTGATTCTTAATATTGTTAAAGGAATATTATTTTATTTTTTTACTTTAATTTAAGTTAATAAAATATTAGTGGGGGTAGAAGCATGTACAAAAAATCATGAACTTAAACACCAAAATAAAATGATGCCTTGTTTGGAGTCGAAATGCAAATGCCAAGAAACTTCCATGACCCGAAGCGCACCGACTGCAAGAGAATTTATTCTGTAGCTACCTTTAAGGAACATGGTCTGTGAAATGTTGACTTCTGACATATCTAGTAGGGCACCATGAAAGCAAAATGATGAGAAGAGATACTAAATACTCGACAAGAACTAGATATTATTTTCTGAATTTTAGTTATTTTTGAGTTCTTAAATCGTCACAATTGTGAGGGTATGAGAATAAGATTATAAAAGGTTGCTCTTATCTCAACGTTTTCTATTTTTAGTATGTATTGTTTTAGTACATATTAGTTCACGCCACTGCTGATACAAATTTCTTTAGAGAACCCGCTCTAAAATCACAACTAAATGAGAATGAAAAATAATAATGAATAACACAAAAATACGAATAAAAAATAAAAATGTCAACCAATATACGAATTTATGCACAAAAATCATTATTAAATTGATGAATTTTTAAGTAAATTATCGGCAATCTAAGTCGACATTCACAATGGACGAACAAAATATCCTCTCATAAAAAATCAGAATGCAACCAATATAATGATAGCATGCTTGTTTAAAAATTGTGAAGCGATATCAAAATGATAGCATGCTTATTAGTTTAAAATTTGTGAAGCGATATGACTTGAACTCTACAATTGAAAATATTTAAAATCTTTAATTCTTTTTGAGCTGAAATGAACGACATCTTTATCCTTCCTTCGAGTTAGAGTCTTAACCTTAGTTTTCACCTAAGATTTCATAATTGACTTTTCTGTATGCCATTTTGAATTTAATTCTTCATATCTATTAATATGACGTGATACTTGTTTCAAATGTTTCTCGACCTTCGTAGTTTCGTGCAAAACTACATCAAGTTCCAAATACTCATACAGTTTCATAATTAGAAGCAATTGTATTTTGAGGATCCTCATTGATTTTTACACGAATATAAATAGTTTCATCTAGATCTTTGTAGTACTCCATACATTTAGAATTATATCTTATAATATGCAATTTAGTTTACAAGTCATACTAACACGAATGAGGAATATTTTTTTCTCAAAATTATTTTCATCTCATCCTAATTTTTAATTGATTAATTGATTCCACTCATTAATAGCATAATCGACAAAAGATATATTTTTTTGAATAATTATTAAACAAATATGCTTTCTACCTAGGAAGAAATATAACCATCATGAGACTCATCTTATCTAGGAAGAAATATAGGTGCAAATAATTATTATTTCACAACCATATTAGGCAAACCCATCTATAAGTGGTCAATTGCAGCATGGTTCCCATATTCTTAACGTAGTATCATCATTTTGATTGTATTTAACTTCCAACTATAGAGAATGTTAATCTTTTTTTTTTTAATTCTCTTTCGCTAAGTTTCTTCATTATTTTCATTTTTTTATTTCTAGAATTTTGGTTTTAACCTCCAAACAAAATGAACTTGCCACACACCCCTAACCTTCTCTCAGTAATAAAGATAAAGGAAGAGGTGAGTCCCAAGTTTTAGTTTTTTTGTTAACGAGGAAAGAAGAGGGTGGACCCTCAAACTAATTTTAAGTTGTTATTTTTAGTGTAGTAAATAAAAAAGAGAAGCCATGGCATCTTTTCTAGTTCGGAGTTAAATTAGTAAAAAAATATGCACGAGCAAAAATTAACCTCTACCAAATCTAATTATTCAAATAAATGCAGCATACATTATGTGCTGCACTCGATATCTTTATTACCTAATCGAACCTAATTGTAATTGACATGTTGCCCTACACACATAAATTATATGTCCTCAAACCCAACTGTCTTTCTAGATGATCGAGTAATTGAAATTAATTAACGCCCCCACCATGCTGCCTATATGTACATGACCAAATGTGCAATGCACATGGTCCTAATTAAATTGAAAAATTAAAAGACGATTTTTTTTTTTCATTTTCTCCGAGTCACTTGAAACTTGGTAATGAATGAGAATGAAGTAATTATGATGAACCCCATTTGTGCACATAATTGGTAACTTCAATTAAACTTGCCGTACCAGGTGATGTCAAATTGCCAAGTCCCTCTCAAGGTAGGTAAACAGCTATTTCATCCATGTGAATAAAAAATGGGATACATGAACCAAGAACATGACCTTCTGGTTGGAATGAGTTGGTTCCAATGACACAAGGGTCTGACTTTCGGATCAAAATACATAAATAATAATCTCAAGATAAAATCGCGATAAATATATCAATGAGATACACTCTCAATCTCTCGGACGCTAATAGTAATAAAAACACATCTATTGATAGATACAAGTAGAAAAAGATAAAAAAACGAAAGCATTTAAAAGATGGACTTGACCTAATCCAAAAGCTTAAAACCTTTTTAGTCCCGTGATTTTTAAATAAAAAATCAATGGAATATAATTAGCGTAAATGATATAAAATACATTATTTCAATTAATACAAAATCAACATAAATGTAAATGATTCATTTTGTTTTTATAATATATTGGTTTTATATGTTGAATTTTTCATATCATTACTCAATAAAAGTATGAAGACGTATATTAAAAATTGAATAAGTGTCTAGATTAAAAATTATAACATAGTATTTAACATATGGTTATTGTATAAAACTTTATATAAATATCACAATTATAATTAGATTAAAATTCCCAATAGTTAGAAGTCTAGTTTGGATTTTTTTATTAATTTGTATACAATATATATTTACACATCAGTGACGTGCGAAGAGGGAAAAAAGTGTAATATATTGAACACACAATAATCATAAATTAAAAAGTATCGAATTCGATCATCTTCGTTCTTTTTGTTTTTTTTTTAAATTATCTTTTTTTTCGTATATGAACTTCCGAAATAAAATGAAGTGTGATAATTGCTTATGAACTACTCGGCTACCTGCATCTCCTTATTCCTCCATTGTACAACGTTAATTGGCAGGCACTATGAGCTGACAGCGATTAGGAAGTTCAAACCAATCGTTTCAATAACGTCTAGCTCAGCGCTGTCCTACTTTTGTACGTTTATTATGAATGATTAAGACATGAAAACGATAACACAAAACTAACAAGAGGCTTAACAAATTTGTGTTAGATAAGCACGTTGCATGTACTACTTATTCTTGTTTACTTACCTAATAGCACCATTTTAGTCCCATCTTTGGAATCTTGGGTTCGATCATATAATCAATGCATCGCTCTCGAGCTATTCCAATTATTTGTTTTTCCTTTCGGTCAATATTGTAATATAAAACAATAGAATTGATTATACTTGTTGATCATCATTTTTTGGATTAATTCAGGTGTGCACCTAAGAACCACATATGTAGATTTATTATTAAATATTTTGGTGATGTCATTAAATACAAGCTTGATTTATTGTTTATTCTTAATATATTTATATTTATGTTCTTAATATTTTTTTTCGATTTAATGTATGCAATCCATCACATTGATGGTAATAATTTTTAATACATTTTTTATCGTGACTTGAGCTTAAAAACTCTCGTCCAAATACTTAACAATTTGGAGCATCTCCCTGGCACATACAAATTCTATATGAACAAGACATAGAAATATCGAACTTATATGTTAACACACCTTTAATCTCTTGTCGAAGGTATGAGAGCTATACTTATGTACTCACTTGAATTGCATTGGATGACTCAATGAGAACATTAAGTTCTCGAAAAAAAAATATAAAAAATACAAGACAAAAGATTACGCGTTAATCTCGTATAAACAAAATACAAAAGAGATCATAAGGTACTACTCTCTTTATCATTTAAGATATGTTAAAAAAATATAAATGATTATGTAATATATCGTGAGTGTATAATGAAAGTCACCTCTACAACTCATTTAAATATGTGCATGCCATAAGTTAAAAACCAATAAATTTTTGAATGAATAAGTGATGTTACGATCTTGGCATAAAATCTTTTAGTAGAGTGATATTGGATGGGCCACTTGTAAATCAAGGTCTAAAATTTATTTCAATATTAATGATGTCATGTGATCCGAAGATAACTCTAGCTCATAGTGGTAATATATATTAATTTATATATATATATATATATATATATATATGTATATATGGCTATCAAAATTTGATCTTTTATAATATATTTTATGATCCTTTAACATTTTATCTTTATCGATCTTATGTTTAGTTCGCAAGATTTTTATGATCTTATGATTTTTATCTGATTATCAATTTTGAAACTCATAATTTTGAATAAAAATCTCAATCTTATATGTATATTATGATCTAATAGTCAACCTTCGAGATCATTTCATCGTGCGATGAGAGGTGTATGAGATAAAGTCATGGATATCACAAACATTAAACCCTATATGTTAATTGATTTAATTAACGTTTCGATGAACTAGTTATCTATCCAAAAAAATATCTGTTTTTATATTTACAGATCCTTAGCATTCCTCCTATGATATATTTGTTCAAGTCTAGGCCATTAAAGAATGTTTTTTAGTATGAGTTCGATTTATCAAAGTTTGAATTTGGATATCTGATCTATAAGCTTATAAAACGCAACCATCTATTGACCAAAAGCTCAGTATGTTGTTATTTATTATACTTTTATCCTTAACAATACCCATCGAAAAATAAAAGAGTGGATGGATATTTTTTTCTGTATTAACTTTGTTCTTTGAAATTCATTGAGTTATGATTAATATAATTTAATACTAAATTATATTTTTAATAGTCTGTTGAAAGTTTCTAAACTTTTACATGCATTTTAAATTTTTTATTAGAACATTGAAAGTTTTTTTTTTCTTTTCATATGGTTCCGACAAAGATTGCTCAATCTGTGTTGAACCAAGCACTTACGCTTTCGAAGTCAGATTGCTAAAGATAATCTAACAATAACTAACCTTTGAAATTTCGATTCACTTACCAATTGTTGATTGGTTTAGCAAATTGTACTCTTAAGCTAGGTCGAGTCTAGGAATGATATTACTGAAAAATGTACAAACTCTTAACACCCCAATAATAATCGATGACAAGCTCCTTTAATGAACTAGAATGTAAGGAATAAAATCCAAAAAATTGATTCAATCCAACACACACACACACACATTCACAAATTGAGAAAGCTAGGCAGCTTTAAATTCAAAAATAAATATAAACAACATTATATATATTATTTTATTTTGAATCCTTATAATTTACATAAAACCACTTTGTTGACAGTATAAGGGAATAGTGATATTAAAACATGTGGTTAATGTCAATTTCTAGGATAAAATATTTTTAATATTATCATAATTTTAATAAAAAACACAATGTTTTATAAAAATCACTTAAAAATTGATATATTTTGAAATGTAAAAAATACCCACAATATATAGAGTGATTTTTTTTGTTTTGTTTTGTTTTTGAATAAAAAAATCAACTGTGCTGTACCACTTTCAACCCCTAGAATGAACTCCTTAAAAAAATTTGCTTGACACTCCCCTATCTCAATCTTTTTTACCCCAGTAAGGGAAAGGATGTAGAGCCTAAGACAAGCAGTTAAAGTGAGGATTGGTTTGGGTTTATTTCACAGGGTCAAAGGCATGAAACACACCATGGTTAAAAATAAATAATGAGGACAGCTTTCTTCTTTTTTTTTTCCCTAGAGAATGGAAATTAATGCGACGTTCAGGGATCGGCATGGAACACACTACCATTAAAATATAAATAAATCAATCAATCTTGGTTTTACTTCCCCTCGAATTCCGATGGTTTGTAAGTGTAATGTCAATATATTAAGGCCGATGTGGGCTCTATAAGAAGCATAAACATTGAGAAGAAAAAAAAAAGAAGAAACTTGTGAATCATGCATTCAACAACGACTGTTGTTGCGAATATGAATAATCACAAGGAAAAAAAATAGACTTTCTTGATTAGACTGCATTATCAGATAATAATAAATAAAATTAAATAAAACCTTTTAAAAATGGTTATAACGAGTCAATTAATATTCTCGTAAAAGTTTACAATGTTACTGATAGAACCCGTCAAGAAATTCTTCTCAAATGTTTCAAATAATTCGGAAAGTTTACTGTAGTCGTGCACTGTTGAGCCCACAGCTGCCGCTCGGCCCACTCGCACGCGCGCCAATGCTTCGAGTTCTCCGTCTTCCGAAAATATAAAAGGCCGTCGTTGATTTATTCTCTCTCTTGTCCGTCTTCTTCACAGGTGTTAGGGTTTGGCGAGAGGTCGCCGTCGAAAAGGCTCCGGCCAGGCGTTCGTTGGGGATTGATCGACTGATGGGCTAACGACGTGGAAACAAGGAAGAAGTATGGAAGGAAGGGGATTCGAGCTCCCGGAGGCTCCAAGCTTTATTTCCGTCTAAATCTTTAGATAAGTCCCTTCCTTACCCTTTATTGTATTTATAGTCAGTTTCATGTGATATTTTCCGACTTTATATTTCGACTTTACATTTCAAGGTTTTCCGAAATGTCTTGGTCTTCTTCTTCCGAAACACCTTGGTCTTCCTCTCGGTCTCTTCCTTCTTTTCCGCCTTTTACATTTCAAAGTCTTCAAAATGTTTCGGTCTTCTTCTCGGTCTCTTCCTTCTTTCCGCCTCGCCGTTTTCCTCTGGATCATTAGTCTCTTCTCTTCCTTCTGCTGTCACCGGTTCACTGATTTCTTCTCTTTCCTCTGTCACTTCCTCTACTTCTTCTCTTTCCTCTGCCATTTCTTCTACTTTACTGATTTCTTCTTTCTCTTTTCTTGTTGCAGCTACTTCCGTTGCTGCTGCTGCTTCCGCTGCTGCTGCCGCTGTCATCCCCGCCTCTGCTACTTCTGCTACTTTACTATATTTCTTACTGTTCTGATCTGCTTTGCTTGCTATTACTTCTGATATTGTTGTTTCTTCTTCCATTTCTGTTT
>LTAE01000951.1:49605-65611 GCA_001647135.1 Pontederia paniculata | reverse complement strand
GGGTGGCTGGAGTCCGGCGTCGGAGGGCTGCGTGCGGCCGGAGTAGGCACCGGGTGGCTGATGTTGAAGGCATGCTCGGACCGCGATCAGAAAGAGGAGCGCGGCTGGAATTCGAAGCGGCCGGAGTTGATCTCAGGACGGTGAAGAGGCGTGGCTGAAGTTGCAGAGCGCGGGCAATCGAGGCAGCGTGCGACGGAGTTGGAGTTGCAGACCGCGGCCGGAGTTGGAGTTGCGGCCGGGCGCAGTGGAGAAGAACAGTGCCGGAGATGGAAGAGCGAAGGTGGAAAGATCTCGGATCTGCATATAGAGAAGAAAGGAAGAAGTGATTTTATAGAGAAAAATAAAATTTACCTCATTAATGCGGTTGGTGGACGCGGGCGTTGGCACCGCAATTGAGGTGACACGCGGATTATGGAGCACAAGCACGCGTGCTGACAGATGTGACGTGTAAAGACACGGGCCGTGTTTGGAACATGGTCCGTTTGGTCATGCGTGATCTCGAGGTAGATTTGACCGTTTGCTAATTTGTTGACTGATGTGACGCGTCGATGCGGATCCCGAGACACTTGATAGGAATGACGCGAACCATTTTTTATATGTATTTTTTTTAACGGCTGATATGCATGTTCGTAAACACCGACTCGGTCCGTTTTAGTCAAAACGGTTCGTTTTGGCTCGACGGCGAAACAATTCCTTCTTCTTCCTTCGAACACGGTTTGTGTTGATCAAAACGGATCGTGTTTTGGACCAGAATTTGACGTGACCTAAAAAAAGAAAATAGAAAACAAAATAGAAAAAGAAAAATAGGGGTTAGGCAATGTAGTTCTAAGTTATAGTCGTTAGCTTGACTCAGTTTGACCCGATCTAGGGTTCTTTCATAACGATGTTTTCTATTATGACATGATGGACTCCCTCAACATAATACTTTAATCGATGCCCATTGAATTTTAAAAGTCTGTGATCCTTTTAATGTCTTCAGTTCAACAACCCCAAAAGGAGAAGAATTAACTACTTCAAATGGCCCTATCCATCTGGACCTGAGTTTACCCGGAAACAACCTAAGTCTGGAATCATAAAGAAGTACCTGTTGATCAGGCTGAAAATCTTTCGTCTGAATTCTCTGATCATGCCATTTTTTTGTGTGTTCTTTACATATCTTGCTATTTTCATAGGCGTTGATCCGGAACTCGTCGAGCTCGTTCAGCTTGAGTAGTCTCTCTTTTCCTGACTCACTAGGGTCAAAGTTCAAAAATTTTGGGGCCCAGTAGGCTTTTTGTTCTAATTACATTGGTAGATAACATGCTTTTCCAAACACAAGCCTACAGGGAGACATTTCAATTGGTGTTTTGATTGCAGCCCGATAGGGTCAGAGGACATCATCCAGTCTGAGAGACCAGTCCTTTCTGGATGAGTTGACTGTCTTTTCAAGTATTCTCTTTATTTTCCTATTTGAAACTTCCACCTGATCACATGATTGAGCATGATAAGGAGTGCTCAGCCTGTGGGTCACTCCAAATTTGCCCAGCAGATTAGTAAAAAGTCGGTTGCAGAAGTGTGAGCCATTGTCAGAGATGATGGCCCTGGGGTACCAAATCTGGTGAAAATATTTTTCTTCAAAAATTTCACCACCACCTTTGCATCATTGGTAGGTGAGGCCAGTGCCTCTACCCACTTGGACACATAGTCCACAACAACTAATATGTACTCATTATTAAAGGATTTAGGAAAGGGACCCATAATGTCTAAGCCCCATACATCAAATATATCACAGTATAACATGTTTTGTAAGGACATCTCATTTCGCTTAGATATGTTACCTGTCCTTTGACAACGATCACATGATTTGCAAAATAGTTGAGCATCCTTGAATATTGTGGGCCAGTAGAACTCACTCTTTAGAATTTTAGCAACTGTCCTGTTTGGCCCAAAATGTCATCCAACTTCTTTTGAGTGACAACGCTGTATTATGCCCTGGACTTCTTCATCAGGAATGCAACGTCTGATGATCTGATCAACACAGACCCTGAACAAATATGGGTCCTCCCAGATATAATGTTTTACATCAGAGAAAAAAATCCTTTTCTGTTGTAAAGTCCATCCAGTAGGTATCCATCCCCCGTAGGTATCCATCCCCCTGCTAAAAAATTGGCAAAGTCAACAAACCAAGGAGAGTTAGTAATCAACCTTACATCTGCAGTGATTGTGCAGCTGAAGATGTGCTCATCTGGAAAGTCTTCCAAGATGTCTGTCTCTTCACTAGGTGCAGTCTCCAATCATGAGAGGTGGTCAACTACCACATTTTTTGTTCCCTTCTTGTCTCACTTCCACATTAAATTCTTGTAGAAGGAGTATCTATCTGAGCAGTCGAGGCTTTGCATCCTTCTTTGTCATCAAGTATTTTATAGCTGCATGGTTAGTGTAAGCAATCATCTTTGAACAAATTAGATAGGAACGAAATTTATCTAAAACGAAAATTACAGCTAAAAATTCCTTTTCAGTAGCTGCATAATTCATCTGAGTCAGTGTCAGTGTGCGACTAGCGTAATAGATAACTCTGAAAATCTTTTCTCGCCTCTGGCCTAGCACTGCACCAATGGAGGTGTCACTGGCATCACACATCAGCTCAAAGGGCTGACTCCAATCTGGTGCTACAACAATTGGGGCAGTGATAAGCTTCTCCTTCAGCAGATTGAAGGCAGCGAGACAGTCTGAGTCAAAACAAAACTTGACATCTTTTGAGAGGAGATGGTGAGGGGTTTAGTGATCTTTGAGAAGTCCTTTATAAATCAGCGATAGAAGCCAGCATGTCCTAGGAAGCTTCTCACCCCTTTGTAGGAGGTGGGAGATTGGCAATAACATCAATCTTCGCCTTATCCACTGCGATTCCTTTTTCAGATATCTTGTGGCCTAAAACAAAGCTCTCATATACCATGAAATGACACTTCTCCCAGTTGAGGACTAGCAAAACAGATTCTAAATTTGTTAGACAATTTTCAAAAGAGCTACCAAATAGTGTGAAATCGTCCATGAATATTTCTAGGATCTTTTCATTCATGTATGCGAAAATTGCCATCACGCAGCGTTAGAAAGTAGCAGGAGCATTGCAGAGTCCAAATGACATCCTCCTGTATGCAAATGTGCCATAGGGACAAGTCAAAGTAGTTTTCTCATGATCCTCAAGTGCAACAGGAATCTGATTATAATCTGAATAACCATCAAGAAAATAATAGAAATTGTGTCCTGCAACTCTCCCAAGCATCTGATCAACAAAGGGCAATGGAAAATGGTCCTTTCGTGTGGCCTCATTGAGTTTGCGATAATCGATGCACACACGCCAGCCTGTGATAGTCTTGGTGGGTACTAACTCATTTTGCTCATTCATTATTACTGTTGTCCCACCTTTCTTAGGAACCACTTCACTAGGCTAATCCATGCACTGTCAGAGATGGGGTAAATGATGTCTGCATCCAAAAGTTTGATTACCTCCTTATTCACTACTTCCATCAAAGTTGGATTTAACCTTCTTTGAAATTGAGTTGTTGACTTGTGATTGTCTTCCATGAGGATTTTATGCATGTAGACAGCTGGAGAAATTCCTTTTATATCTGAAATAGACCAAACAATGGCCTTCTTCCATTTTCTGAGGACTGTCAGTAATTTCTCCTCCTTGTCACCAGTTAGATCAGCAGAAATGATGACAGGATAAACATCCTTTTCTAAGAAAGCATACTTCAAATGCTTTGGTAATTCCTTCAGCTCAGGTCTTGGGATTGGTACTTCAGAATGCTCTTTGGTGGTGGGTAAGTTTTCAACCACCTCCTGCTCTGAAGTATTTGGGATGTCCTCCAATAGCTCTCCCTCCATAGCATATGGGTCTATAATGGCTTCTGAGACAATCTCCTCAGCATCCTCACTCAATTCCTCATCAAATATATCCACAGAGAAACATGATAAGTTAGAAGGTTTTTTCAAAGAATTAGCAATATTGAAATTTAGTGTTTCATTGTTTACCCTGAGTGTGATCTGACCTTTTTTACATCAATCAGGGTATTACTAGTAGCTAGGAAGGGTCTTCCAAGAATGATGGGGGCCTCTGGTTCAGAATCCATATCTAGGATAACAAAATTTGCAGGGAAGATGAATTTATCTACTTTGACTAGCACATCTTCCGGCAGTCCTTTGGGTTTCTTCACAAATTGATCAGCAAATTGGAGCATGACAGATGTTTCCTTCAATTCTGCATGGCCAAGTTTCAGAAATATAGAGTATGACATCAGGTTAATACTAGCACCTAAATCACACAAGGTTTTAGAGCAAAAGAAAATCTCTATAGTGCAGGGACTTGTGAAGCTTCTAGGATCCTTTTCCTTCACAGGTAGCTCCCCTTGGTAAACAACACAGCACTGTGGTACTTTGACTAACAACTGCAGCTTCAAATTTCCTCTTGTTTGATAAGATATCCTTCATGAATTTTGCATATTTTGGCATTTGCTTCAAGGCTTCATGGAAGGGAATGTTGATGTGAATTTTCTTAAAAAATTCCAAAAATCTGGTAAACTGCTTGTCCACCTACTCCTGACGATATTTCTGGGGAAAGGAAGATTCCCTGACTTTTTTGGAACAGTGAACTCCCTTGCTTTCTTCTTATGGGCTTTTGGGGGAGCAACATCTTTAGTATCCTTTGATTCAGCAGGTGGAGATCTTGGTTCTGGCAGCTCTTTTCCACTCCTCAGAGTCACTGCCTTAGCTTCCTCCCTTGAATTTTTCTCTGTGTTGCTAGGGAAGGCTCCTGGTTGTCTATCAGCAATAATATTTGCCAATTGTCCCATTTGGTTTTCTAAATTCCTTATGGATGCCTCCTGATTTGTGAACTTGGTATCTACAGAAACAATGGAATTTTTGTGCAGGTCTTCCAAGTTTGACTTCTGGTCAGGTCTTGCTCTGTCCTCATTGCGTGGCTGAAATCCAGGTGTAGGTCCTCTATTGTTTGCCCATGAGTAATTGGGTTGATCCTTAAGCCAAATCCATTGCCTTGTTGATTATTCCTAAAAAGATTATTGGCAACATAATTAGCATTTTCCATTTGAGCCAAAAAAGAAGAAGAGTTAGTTTCTTTGGGACATTCATGATTAGGATGCCCCTCTCCACAAATGTCACATAAGTCCTGGGTCTCCACAGCTTGAATAGGAAGTTTTGTGCCCATCAATGCTTCCATCTTTTTGTTCAGAGCTTCCAACTGGGTTGCTAGATGTGTTGAGTTGTCCACTTGATAATTTTCTTTGTTCTTGGGAACTCTAGAGTGCTCATTCTGCCAGTTGGTTAGAGCCATGTTTTCAATTATTTTGTACAAATCCTCAAGAGATTTCTCAGAGATGGTGCTCCCTGATGACGTATCTAGCAGGTTCTTGACTTGCTGGGTGACACCATTGTAGAAATATTGGATCTGCTCATAAAGAGGCATGAGGTCCTGGGGTATTTTGGACAGTCATTCTTTAAATCTCTCCCATGCCTCATGCATTGATTCAGTGTCCTGTTGGGTGAAGGACTTGACATCAGAGATCAGCCTTGTTGCCTTCTGTGGGAGACAATACTTGTTGAAAAAGCATTGCTTCATCCCCTCCCATGTAGTGATTGTACCTGCAGGCAAGGTAGATAACCAAGTAAATGCTTTCCCTCTCAAGGAGAAGGGAAAGAGATGAAGCCTAACTGCATCATCAAAACTCCAATAAAATTAAAAGTGTGACATAATTGAATGAACTTCCTGACATGACTAAAGGGATCTTCATCTTGATTAGCACTGAATTGATCATGTTGGATCATCTGCATTGTCCCATATTGAATTTGAAATTGGTGTCTACTGAAAGCAATGTGATGCTGCATGGTCTTTCTGCAAGTTGACCAAGAGTGTAATCCTTCATGGTCCGATAAGCAGGTTGCTGGACAGGTGATGAAAGTGGTGGAGGATTATTGTTGTCTGCCATCTGTCT
Source organism: Pontederia paniculata (assembly GCA_001647135.1). NCBI lineage: Eukaryota > Viridiplantae > Streptophyta > Magnoliopsida > Commelinales > Pontederiaceae > Pontederia > Pontederia paniculata. The sequence goes on along the minus strand of LTAE01000951.1, from coordinate 59,624 downwards.
AGCCTCTCTTCTGGTCTGTCTAACAATCCTTTCAATTTCAGGATCAAAATTCAGAGGCTGCTTGGAATTTCTGGTGTTGTGTGTGACCTGGACTAAAAACGTAACAAAACAAACGAACTGGTTAGAACGAAAACGGGCCGTGTTAGAGTAAAATGGTCTGTCTCGGGTTAAGGCGTGCCGCGGTCCAGATGAACGCGTGCCGGATTGAAGCCTGTTACTAGTGAACGTGTTTTAAAGAACATGTTCCAGATGAACGCGAGCCGTATTCCAAGTGAACCCGACCAATGTTCAGAGCACCTTACCGACGCGAAGAGTGTCGCGGTGGTGTTCAAAACTCAGGCGGAAGACGCAGGCCGTTTCGGTGTCGACGAGGTCCGTGTCGTGCTCCAAATCCGTTCGTTCGCCGGCTCAATTCCTACACGATCACCAGAAAAACTGAAAAATAATACAATTTAAATTAACAGAATAAGATAATCAGAAATTAAATTCAAAAGTCCCCGACAACGGTGTCAAAAATTTGATGCGAAAAATCACACGTGTAAAAATACTCGGCAAGTGTATCGATCGCTCAAGTAATAAAGAATGAATACTGAGTTGTCGATCCCACAGAAACTAATGAAATTAAAATCCGAAACTCATCTGAGAACTTGAAAAGAGAAGTTTTAAAAATTTGTTTTGAAAAGATAATAAAAGAAAAAGATGAACGAAAGAAAAGATAAAAGATGAGATTCAAATGTTCAAAAGTTTAAAACGATAAATAGATTAGGTCGGTTATGGATAGAAATCTGTTTCACCACTATTATCTTTTGGATATAATCAATAAGAATATATAAATATTAGATGGCAGAAGGATTGATTTAATAATATAGGACTCTTTTTGGATGACCTAACTATTTTAATCATAATTCAAATTAGGAATATGTAAAAACATTAATCCCAAATCAATTAAGTTAAAATGCGATAAAATCAAATCCTAAATTGCTAGGCCTCTCTCGAATGAATAGCAACCCACAATCTATGAATTCTAGAATCAGATAGACATAGATCCTTGCATCCGAACAGACAAACCCATGAAAAAAGCCGAACAAAAGTGTGCCAGAAAACGGCCAGCGTCGCGTCCAAAACGGACCGCGTCTGGCCGATGAAAACGTGGCTTTGTAAATGATGAGAGAGAACACGGTCGAGTCGGCTACGATCACGATCACGTTTTTCCACCGATTAAACTATTCAAACAAAATGCGCAAACGGACGGTGGCGTATAGAGAGAAAATGGATTGTGTTAGGCCAACATGGTCTATTTTTTGTTCGGCCGAAAACAAATATCCAGTATAAAAATCCAAAAGAAAATCATGCTCGAATAATTGAGAGTAAAAACACTAACAATATCTCGCGATTAATGTTAATAAATTACTCAATAAACATAATAAAATTCAGATGCAAGTTGATCCAATAATTCAGAATAAATTAATCCACAAGACTAACAAGGTTAACAAAGTTCTTCCCTAACCAATCAACTAAAATAAAGAAAAGAGAACTATGACTAACAAATTATGCAGAACTTCGTCAGAACTTTCTTTGGATCTCCTCCTCTCCATACCAGAGCTGCAGATAGAAAGCTTGAATCTTCAAATCAGGGATATCTTTCTAGGTTACAAAAGGGTCCTATTTATAGGAAAAATTTGACATGAGGGCCTTAGATCCGATGGTTAAAATCAAATGTTTGTTTCTTGCACGTCAAGTTATAATCATCAATCATCCGTTTCGTCGAACCGCCTTTGAATATGGCAACACGGCCCGAGTTGAGTTTGATTCATAGACGATTTGGAACGTGGACGATTTTGACGTGAAAGACACGTGACATCTTCTAATTGGGCGAAGCCACCGTTTGACGTGGAACACGGTCGTGGCACTGAGCTGACGTGGCTCGAAAACACACCCCGTTTTGGCTAGCGCTGTCCGTGTTGAGAGCGGAAACTGCATTTGATGATTGACTCGACTGACACGGCCCGTTTTGGCTAACGCGACCCGTGTTGAAGTTAAATCTTAGGCGGTTTCGGGCTATTTGATCTTCTATTTGCATTCTTTGCAGTATTGAGACTATTTTGCCTGAAAATTAACCAACAGAGAACATACGGGTAGTTTCTGACTCACAGACAAAATATAATAAATAAAAAAGGAAAATCATGAATAAACCTATACTAAATGCCAAAAAATGATATGATATGGACGCGTGCAATATGTATATTTATGTTTGCATCAGCTCGATATCTGAATATCCATTATATGCTTAGTTATTTTACAGAATCTCTAAAAAGAATCTGACAGAATCCTATGCCATTGAATTCAACCCTTATCACTGTTAATTCTTTTGGGTAGCTCATGATGACAATGCTAGGAATCTCATACTGATAGACTACCTGTTATTTGCTTGCCTTTGGATTCAACTTTTTTACCACTGTTAATTATTTTTCGTTTGATTTATATTGTTGCTCAATGTGATAAATTAACTTGATGATAAGTTATTTTGATAAGCATCTCTATTGTCAATTTTGAAAGTGTCAATCACGGAGCAACTTTGGACTTAGTCATTTCCCTGTTAAGAATTTCAAGAACTGTCATTCAAAAGAAAACAAAGAAAGATGGTCAAATGATGTCATAGAATATTCGTTGATTATTCTTAGACTACTAGCACGTTCATCTACCATCATCAGCTGTCACACCTGAACAAACTGTCACAATGGTGGCAGTTGCTGATATTGGATAGCCTTGTGGACAAGAAACTGAGAATGGATACTTTAAAAGTCTTTTACATATATATGCATAACATAAACCAAATTATCAATAACAGGACAAATATGAGTATCTCATGTTTCTTCTATTGTTAGTCATATTGGTTCAGGAACTTTGAGTATTGTAATTTGCAGATGGCAATCATTATTGTCTTTGCTGGCATATTTCTAGAGTGTGGAGTTTAGAAACTAGGATTTCTTTTTGGTCCCATGTATCTAAACTGTCTTGTGGGGATTTCAGTTTTCTAGAATATTGTAGTTTGCAGACGGCAGTCACTCTTATCTTTGCTGGCATAGTTCGGTTTAAATTCGCACATTTTTGTTAGCAAGGATTCAGAAATCATCACGACACTTTCCGTAAAAAAGAAACCCTCACAAAAGTGACTTGTAGTTTATTTTGTGATTCTGATTATTGTGCATGTTGGCATATGGTTAAACAAAAATGAACATTCCAGAAGTTAAGCTACAATATTTATAGTCAACAAAATTTAATTAGTCCCTCTCAGAAAAACAAATTTAATTAGTTTTGATCATCTACTTTTGTTCCTCTCAAACCAGAGGAAATGGTTTCTAATATTTTTAACTCAAGAGGATGTCTTCTTATTGCTAATCCCATATTTCCACACCAATACATCTGTTAGAATTTTTGTTTCTTAATCCTTTCTTTTATCTATGTTGCAACTAGCTATATTGTTATTTGCAAAATTATCTGGAGTATTCAGGGTCACTTAAAGTAATGATGCTTGACCTAGTCATTACTTCACTAGAGAGAAGCAGCTATAATGTCTTACCTTCTTTTCTTATTGAAATGGCAAATGGATGATTATTACAAGCTTTCATTGATAAATCATGAAACTCTTAGGGTTTCTGGCTCAAAATGGTCTTGGTTGTCTTACAGGTAAATAGGATGTTAGTACCAAATCTTATAATCTTTCCTTTATTTGAAGTGTGCTACACATTTTTTGTCCTTCACATTTTTTCGACTGTTTACTTGCTGCCTTCATTGTGCTACTCAAGGAAAAAAATGGGAAACTGATATATGTTATAGATAAAATGTTTTTCTATTCTAATTTGCAAACAATTTGCTGCCAAGAAAAGGCAGGTTTGTTATGCTTAACTTTTTCATGAAATCTGTCTCTTTCTAGTGTTAAGATAACATATCTGTTGGAAAGCACATAAGCAAATAGTATGCACTTTCTTTTCGCAGTTAGCAAGTTAGGTTGTATTCATATCATTTGAACTCCAGAGCCGCAAGAAACATACCTGATTAGTTAAAGTTACCCTATAATAGCAGTATTAAAAGATGACACAAGAGCCTATGATTTTTTATAATTGACTGGTGTGACCTGACCATCAATCAACCATGCACATCCTATGATGTGATACTCATAATCAGAATAGCCTAAGGTGTTGTTGGCCTGCTTTCGTCTAACACTGGCCTTATTATATGCCAAGGCTGTACAAACATTTAGGGATTCAAGAAAGGGCATAAACGAGATTCATTCAAAACATAACCTGAAAATTAGGTGCTTTCGTTGATTATTGGATGTAAACTGTCTTTTTGTCTAGTTATCTCTTGAAAATGCTGCTAGCCATCTCCTAAGTTTTTAATAATGGGAAGAGTTCGTATGTGAACTTGCAGAATTCTCTTTTGTTTTACTGTAAGACTATACATCTTATTTTCATGCATATGTCCTGCAATTGATATAGGGGTATATTCAGTTATCATGAAGGAGATTAATCATATCCTCTTCTAAATACTCAATGAAAATTGATTCATACTGTCATAAGTGTCACTGATTAATTATATTAATTAGCCTCTAATAATTTATCTTGCAAATAATTTATCCTGTCAAAGTGTCCATGAAAATTATCTAGCAAAGATTGATTATACCTCTTCTAAATCCAGTCTCTCCTCAGTTCTCTCTTGGTAGTGTAATAGGATTGTAGGAGCAATGCACAGAAGTTGAAATCAGAAGCTGGACTCTGGTAAGTTGAACATTTCCCAATGGTATGAATGAAATCTCCATATTTTTCTCAACCTGATCCTTAAGGAAGTTGCTTGGATTTATTACTTTAGAAACTAAAAATTCTTGATATGAAGGTATACATATGTCCTCCGGGAGGCTGTTCTTTGTTCTTCAATTTTTGATCGCCTGTTTTGCCATGATTTCCAATCAGAAGTTATATTTCTCCCTGTCGATGTTTACTTGTTGCTGATGTGGGAGATTATTATGAACCATTAAATCTGGACTCATTGCTTGGCATGAAAGGTTTTTTTAGCAGGTCAGAAACTGGCTGATGATAGGCATATGGCAATTTCGATACTTCCAGTTCCAGCTCTATCATGCATGCTTCTTGGCGTAGGTATGTCCTGGATTCCTGGTCCACTATATGTAATGTCCAAAATATTTTGGTAAGTATTGTGTGTAGTTATCTGGTTTTTTTATAAATTAAATCAAATATATGCCTCTTTTCTCCTTAAACCTCTACGACTCTACCTATATATCTGAAACTTCCGTACCTTCAGCTCAACTACTACGTTCATATATATGGTCACATCACACGCTAAAATCTCTCTTTATCTCTCTCTCTCTCTCTCTCTCTCTCTCTCTCTCTCTCTCTCTCTCTCTCTCGTTTCATCGTGTGCTGCCAAAATCTCTCATGTGCATTGTTTCATCATATGCTGCCAAAAGCACAACTATCATATCCAATCATGAGAAAGAGAGAGCTTGTATGAGTCAAGCAACCTCGAATAATAACTCGACCGGTGTCAAACACTTCAAAGTTAAAAAGAAGAAGAGGAAAAAAGAGTTCTGAATGTGTAGCATATTTTTGTATGGAGAGAAATTGGCGCATGGTAAATAAAAATTTTTATCGATAAAAAAATATAGTAAGAATATTTACATTCTTTTTTAACAAAATAAAAAAACACTAGCTCCTTGAAATTAGGGCAAGATGTCATCGTAAGTGGTTGTACTGCAAAATGAAAGAAAAAGGACTAGTGAGGTGTTAACAGTGGAATGGAGCATTAGACTTTGGCTTCATTGTTGCTGGGAGTTTGGAGGAGCATTCATCCTCTTCCTAAGTTGCGACCAATTCCCAGCATTTGTCAGAGTTTTAACAAAAAAATAAACTTCCTCAAATTAATTTAGCATAAAGGGTACACTTGGTTGACAATTACCAAAATTTAACCCTTGCAGCATGTCTAACCATTGTGATGCTTACAAATGCTTCCTTCCACATTGAAGTAGTCATTATTCCTATCATATTAGAATTAAATTTGTTAGAAATTCCTCAATCCTCTTTTCGAACGGAGTTGTTTAGATCCTATCAGGATTTTGGATACTAAAATTTACACCAAAAAGAAATTAGAGGCACATCTATATGTTCTTCCATGATTTGGGCAAAATCTAAGTTTTTATGTGTCCAAGCAACATACGTAACCAGACCTTAAAGAAACGAAACCATGAGATACCAAATCCTATTTGAAAGAAGTACTAGGTATGCATTATGTAATAAACAATATGCATGGACAATTTAGTGATGTAGACTTGTGATAAAAGAAATATATTATACGAATCATAGTTTGTTCAAATCTGACTAAGATTAAATTAACATGCCACGTTCTATTACACCTCTGATTAAACATTTTATATCAGAATTCTTGACTTGCTGCTAGCATCTGTTTGGATGAATGATATCACCACTTGTAGCCCTCCTCATATGTTATATCGTGACAATGGACCAGCATTTCTTTATGTTTTTTTAATCTTCCCTAAATTATTAGGTTTTTAAAATTGTCACTAAAATTTAGTGTTACCACTTATCTCCTCTAAAACTTTCATTTTCCACTTAATCCTAGGACTGATACTACGACAGAGCTATATGAGTTTCATGCCTGCAAATGCCGACATTCAGATTTTGAATAAATAATAATATTCATTTTGTTCATATTTCAAAATTTATCATGATGGTTGAGATGTCTAATAGGATCAAATATACGTAGTGACGGATACTTTTTTCACAATTTCACCCCTAAGCCCATTTTTCTTGTCTTCTTTTATAATTTTTTTCTTATTGTAGTTGTATACTTGTATGTATATATAATTTTTGTATGATTATGTTTTTTTATCTTATCTAGTTATATTTTATTTTTTAAATAAATTTTCATATAATTAGTTTTTGCAACATATCTCTGGCCTTTTTATATAATCAATTCATCATATATCTTTTAGCCAAGAATGAAATTTTATTATGATATATATTTTCATTTTAATTATTTTAATTCATTTACTTAAATGCTAGTTTATTCATTGTATCTTTATTAATTAAAATTTTAAATCATGCATGATATTATGCGTGCTAACATTGTTATACATGAATATATACAAAATTAATTGTGCATTTTTTTAATATCTTAACATAATGATATTTTTATGTTATATTATTCTACATATTGCTTAAGACTATTTTTTTCCTTGTTAAGTTTTAAGTTTATTTTTCATTGAACCATAGAAAATATTCTTTTGGAGCTAATTATATGAGAAAAAATTATAGATTTAATTAGTAAATCACAATTCAAATTTGGAGCAAAGTAAATGACATGAAATTTAATTTGTTGATATTTTAACTAAAAAAATTATGAATCCACTCAAAAAAATTCTGCCTCTACCGCTAGCCTCACATCATTTGATACTTTCAATTTTGATTTATATAATTATTTTTATTTGGCCATGGTTAAACAAAAAAAATTGGGAGCCCCTTGACCTTAATTGTTTTGGCAATCACCTCCACCTAGTCGGCAATTTGGAGGGACTAATATAGCCTAGACTAATGTACAGGGAGGGTAAGGGGTAGAACCCTCATGGTCGTCGTCTGAGAGTGAGTGGATGCGTGGGGGACCTTGGCCCCTACATAATATTTATGTGTATACAATCATATATTAAACAAATATATTAAGTAGCATATGCAAATTTAAATTATTCAACGCCCAAAGGTTAGATGTATTGAAAATCATATATCAAAAGTTCTGAGTTGAAATTCATTTGAAAATAAATTTTCATGTCTACTATCTTAATTTTTATATTCATATTTTTTAAAAGGATTTAATATTGGTACATCTTATTTATTTGGGTGTATCGTGCGCCCACTCTTCATGGATCATTAGATGTGTTAGTTACGATTGAATTTTATTATTTGGGTTTATGATAAGGCAAAACTACTACGTCTATAGAATTGTTAATATTTAATCATAAATAACACATCTAATGATCTATGGAGAATAAATGCGCGATACACCCTAATAAATAGGGTGTACCAACATTAAATTTTTTTTGAAATATCTCGATCCGTCTAATATTTTCTCTTGGTTCGTGATTCCTCTTTCCTTTCTAATTTCTATAGCCACCTTTCTCCGCCTTGGTCGTTGGCAATGGCCGAGGGCCGTGGCAGTTCCCTCCACCTCACGAGGTGGAGAGGCCCGTGGCTCATCTCCGATGGAGGGACTCGTAAAAGTTATCTTGTATTTTTTTATTTTTTTTAACTTGTGTAAAATTTGAAAATGTAGTTTTATAAATAAAAAAGATATTGGAAAAGTAAAAGAAGCTAGTAGTAATCTAAAAAAATTACAAATTTTGTGAAAGATAAGTAGTTAAAATCAAAATTTATCAGTCCCACGTTAGAATATTAGACAAAAGCAACTCTCCCTGCACATATTGGTGTTCGCAATTGTTATTTCATTCGAAATATAGCGTGCTCTCTCTCTCTCTCTCTCTCTCTCTATATATATATATATATATATATATATATATATTATCTATGGAGAATAAATGCGCGATACACCCTAATAAATAGGGTGTACCAACATTAAATTTTTTTTGAAATATCTCGATCCGTCTAATATTTTCTCTTGGTTCGTGATTCCTCTTTCCTTTCTAATTTCTATAGCCACCTTTCTCCGCCTTGGTCGTTGGCAATGGCCGAGGGCCGTGGCAGTTCCCTCCACCTCACGAGGTGGAGAGGCCCGTGGCTCATCTCCGATGGAGGGACTCGTAAAAGTTATCTTGTATTTTTTTATTTTTTTTAACTTGTGTAAAATTTGAAAATGTAGTTTTATAAATAAAAAAGATATTGGAAAAGTAAAAGAAGCTAGTAGTAATCTAAAAAAATTACAAATTTTGTGAAAGATAAGTAGTTAAAATCAAAATTTATCAGTCCCACGTTAGAATATTAGACAAAAGCAACTCTCCCTGCACATATTGGTGTTCGCAATTGTTATTTCATTCGAAATATAGCGTGCTCTCTCTCTCTCTCTCTCTCTCTATATATATATATATATATATATATATATATATATATATATCAAAGACGTGATTTTTTATGAACTCCATGAAATAAAAACATCAAGACGAATAGCAAGATGAGATGGTCACAGAATCGAATTTCCAAAAATATTGATAGCAAGATACCCGATTTAAGACTAGTCAAACAAACGGAGATATTGTGATTTCGATTTTTTGGTTTTGAACATGAGTAAGACAACTTTTTTTGCATGTAAATGACATAATCATGCTTACATGATATCTTCTACACCTTGTCTCAAGAATATATACGAGATTCTTTATTAGGTATCTATCATTTGAAGTGGGCGACGCAAATTGAGTCATTACAATATTTTTTTCTTGATATCTTACTGCAAAATGTTGAATAAATAAGAGTCGTCTTAAATTAGATCAATTGTTAGATAAAAATAAATAAATACCAAATCACGATTAAATTATTTCAAATAATGACTTAGAAATCTAAACTCGAAAAACTAACTCTCTTTGTTCTCAATTTAAAATGCAACCAATATCATATTGAACCAATCAACCTAAGTTAATATACTTATATATAATAGAGCCAAAATTGAGATCCACAAGCAATCTAACTGTATAAATCCCCCGTATCAAGAGTTTGGACGAAGCAAGAACAGCTCCTTATACATCCCATCCAAATTTTATAAAGCGTACAACTCTCGTCTTGCGTGAGCACCGAGCCGAGGCGCCAATGGGTAGGTCACCCTGCCGCGACGAGAGCACCGGCCTCAAGAAAGGCCCTTGGAGCTCTGAAGAAGACCATAAGCTCATCCAGTACGTACAGAAGCACGGCCATGGCAGCTGGCGTGCCCTCCCCAAGCTCGCAGGTTCTCTCTCTCTCTCTCTCTCTCTCTCTCTCTCTCTCTCTCTC
>LTAE01000951.1:0-46901 GCA_001647135.1 Pontederia paniculata | reverse complement strand
TAATCGAATGATTTATATATATATATATATATATATATATATATATATATATATATATATTCAATTTGGCATAGTGCATGTAGCATAAAAAAATATGAATAATAAATACATCAATAAGAAATATCGATACATGTCGTGGTCACTAATCACTATATATATAATACTCAAGGAGGATCCATATATCAACATACAACTGCATCGATCAATCATACGACCCACGCGAAAATTTTATTCCTTATGTTTCTCACTTGTGATCAGTGAGCAGGTTGAAGTGATTGCTTCTCCTTCAAGTGACAAACCAACTACGATGCATGCATGGAAGAAGCAAGCTCTCGCATGCAGCTGCAAGTGACACTTGAGATGCCACATTGGCCAGACTCTAAAGTATTCACTGTTGCTATTAATAAATGGATAGTTTATAGTAAAGCAAGACTACAAATTTTATAAATATATATGAGAAATTGAGGCGAAAAAAAAACTCTTTCTTCTGAGGCTAGTGTTGGTCTTTAGCATTTTATACTCGGAAAGCTGAGAAATCAATGCTCAACTCTTTTTTCTTTAAACTTTTAAAGAAGAAGAAAAAAAATGAACTGTTAGTTGTTCATGCATGCAAGCAAAAGCCGATGCATGGTCCCAAAATTGTGTTGAAACTTGAAACGTTGCATGGAGCAAACCGGACAGGTACCTAACATTACCAAATATGTTGAAGAATACATAGCCAAGTGTTGGATCACACGTCATGGGACGCCAACCTTTTCTTCTCGCAGCAGTTGACACATCGGCACAGAAGAAAAAAGGGACACAGTCGCCACCTTGGGATCACCGAATGATTCGCATACACATAATCCACGTCCCTCTGGAATCAAATTAATGATTTCAAGATCGAAAAGAATAGTAATTTCGAGTTGCAAAATTTTAAAATATACTGATCAGAATGATTCTAAATGTCCAATGCAGCTTTAAATTAATAGTCTCAAAAGAGTTTCTTGTTGATTATGCTCAGCATGTTTGTTTAATTTGGCATATGACCTTCGTTACTAATAATGCAAATAACTCATCGTATTTCTATACGCAAATTGCCTTCTGGTCTACGGGGAAGATCCAGTGTATAATAAGTTTAATGAAGTTTGCTGTTGGCTTCAAGAAATGATGTAGTTACATGCGTATGTCTAGAGAATTGCAAATTGCTCATTGGATAGAACGCTTCCATCTAACAAGTGATTGACATAATGATAAGTTGCTTTGTAATCATAGATTTTTTTTAAAGAGTAATAATAGATTATTGAATACTGAGATATGCCTTTAATATAAGGGAGAGTAAACACAGTTTCTTTCTAATGGTATGATGTTTGATTCATCTTTCTTTCTTATCGGCAATTTGGTGGTTCACATGCACATCTGCATGTAAGATCTTCCCCTTCTTTCCTTCTTGTAATACACTTTTTTTTCGGTGTAATTAAGGGCTAAGGTGCCCTAGGATAAATTAATCACACTACAAGAAAACTTCAATTTTTTTATCGAAAATTTTGACGGAACATATTCCCTCAGAAATTTCTACCAATATTTCTGAGGAAAAAATGTACCCAACAAAAATTCTGACGGGTAAGAATACCCGTCAGAGTTTCTAACGGGTGTGGAGGCCCGTCAAAAATTTTCTGACAAAAATTCAGACCCGTCAGAAAATTTCTGATTGGTGATTAGACTCGTCAGAAATTTTTTGACGGATCACGCACCCGTTAGAAAACTTTATCTGTCACCCGGGTGCACAACCATTTTCCCTTCCATTTTCTCTCCTTACGTTTTCCCCCTCTTTTTATTTTTCCTTCTTACGTTTTTCCCTCTTTTCATTTTTTCTCTCATCCTTCTCCCTCTTCTCATTTTTCCCTCTTCCTCTCCCTCCTCCTTCTTCGCACCTCATTCTTCTTCTTCTCATCCGGCGGCCGGCCTCCCTCCTCCCTCTTCTTCTCATGTGCTCTACGGCGACGAGATCGGCCAGCGCGGAGAACCTCCCTCCTTCTTCTCATGTGCCTCGCGGCGACGAGATCGGCCAGCGCCGAGACCCCCCGGCCGCGTACGGTAAATTCGGTCGCGTTGTGGCCGGATCCGGTCGCATGCGGCAGATATTCGGCCGCGCGCGGCAGATCCGGCCGCGGGCCGCAATGGTCGGATTCGAGCGCGTCCTTCGTCATTCTTCTTTGAGTTCGTTCGACACCGCACGTGCTTCAGTTCCTTGGATGCCGACAGTGTTCTTCTTTTATAATTTTTTGTAATTATGTGTAATAATCTGTAATTTTCATGTAATTTTTTTAATATTCCGTAATTTTTTTTAATATTCTATAATTTTTTTTGTAATCCCTTTATAATATTCTGAAATATTTTTTATAATCATATGTAATCTTTTTTAATATTCTATAATTTTTTGTAATCTTTTTGTAATATTTTGTGTTTTTTTAATTTTCTGTAATTAATGAGTGGTATACATTAATTAAAATGAGTGTAATATTTTGAATATATGTAAAATAAAATATATATTATTTTAAATATTTGGAATCATATGTAGTATATTTTAATTAATATTAACTTTTTTATATAAATTATTATTTTTTTAATTTTTTTTAAAAATTTTGACAAAAATAAATGCCCGAGTGCCCCCTTAGAATTTTCCGTCAGAATTTCTGAGGGGTTTTGAGCCTGTCAGAAATGACCGTCAGAATTTCTGACGGGCTCAAAACCCGTCAGAATTTCTGACGGGCTCAAAACCCGTCAGAAATAATTTTCCAACGAGTTTTTTTGACATTTTTTTCAGTCATAAAAGGGGTTTCTGACGGATTTTTCTTATTTTTTTTCAGAAATTCTGTTAAAAAATATTAAATTTCTTGTAGTGTCAGGAGGAGGACCAAGGTACATCATAATCATCCCAATTAAGAGGTGAGGGGAGGGAAGGGGCATTTACGACAATGCTCTGTGGGGTAGTTCATGAGCACAGGCATTAGCCTTACGGGGGAGGTACTGAAGCGAGGCCCTCCAAGCTCTGGACGAGTTCTTGTGTGTCATGAGTTCACTCTGTGGGGCTACACTGGCGGAGGCAAGGGGATTCATTGGCACCCCTTTGAACTCCATTAAATAATTCTTTTGCAAACTATGAGTCAAGATTAATTGCTTGTCCAGATGGATAAGGGTGCAAGATTTGCAAGTGGAGATCCTTGATTCAAATTCTCCTTAAATCTTCATTTTTTCTTTTTTTTTCTCTTCCCTATACTTAGTTTATCTATTCCATTTTTACTTCTTCATTATTTATTCTTTACTTTACTCAATATTATTTAATATACTCTTCCATAAGATATAATTTACTTATATTATATTATTATTTATTCATTCATTAACATGATTACTTATATATACTAGAATATATATTTCTCCTTATTAGTAGCATAATAATCTACTTATTATTTTATTACATGCATACTTATATTTTCTTATTATTTATCTTTTACCTTTACTCAAATATTAGCTTATTATATTACAAAGAATATCATTTATTTATATTATATTAAAATTTATTAATTCACTATAAGTAATATATATATATATATATATATATATATATATATATACACACTACATGATACATTTTTACTTCTTAGTCCATAACTATATCATGTATATCCACATATTATTTTATCATACACATATAAGTATGTTTTTTTATGAAAACATATATCAACACTGTCGATTTTTTTTATTTTTTTATTATTTTATTCAATTATGAATTAGTGTTATAATATCATATTCATATTTTTAAATGTTTTCTCTTTTTTCTTTCTATTTCTTAATGTTTTAAAAAAATAAAATTGATGTAAATATCTCGAATTATATTATGCCGTGCAAATAAGTTTTAAAAATTATAATTAAAAATATAGATTATTGTCTAAAATAATTTTGTAGTTATATAAATAAGTATATGGACAATTGTGCACCTCCTAGATAACAGTTCTGGCTCCGCCATTGGCTACACTTATCTCACCCTTGATCATGTTCACTGCTAGAGAAGAGTCGGATTCGATAATGATGTTGCTCACCTTTTCATCCATGCAAGCCTGAGGCCTTCGCTTATCCCATGCAACTCCGCTATGATTATTGGACAATGGTTGAAGGATGCATGGAAGTCAGACATCTAAAGCCCCTTGTCATTTCTTGAGATTCCACCTACACAAGTTGCATTGATTGCATGAGGAGACGAGCCATCTACGTTGAATTTGTGCCAACCCAATGCTAGGGGCTGCAAGAGTTCGCCAATACTCTAGTCTCCTTCGTGGGCAACTAGCTTGGTGTTCACACGGCGAGGGCCGAGGAAGAAGCTTTATATGGAGTGCTTGATAAGGCCCCAAGGGTTTAGGGAGGAGTGAAGTTCTCCAGGAAGACTGCTTGGTTACGACAATGCTAGATCTGCCAGCATGTGGTTTCAAATTTAAAAGACCAAAGATCCTGGCTCGGATTCTCTAGCTTGCCGATGATGGTGTGGAGTGAGCCTTTGAAGTCTTGGTTGAAGAATAAGCACTTCCTTTGCTCGGAGATGCAGCAAAGCTAAATCCTCGCCGCATGAGGACAATCTTTGAGGACATGTAGGGTGGATTCGGTTCCTTGATCAAGGCATTCACACGTGGTTGATTGAGCTACAGATGGCATTGGAGGTTGGTGGCGAGCCGATTGTGGGCAATGAGCCATATGAAATTTTTGATACGAAGGGGCCCTTTTCAATGCCAGATATGCTTTTCCATAAGTCATTGCTCTTGGGTTATGGGTGAGGATCAACTATATATTCGGCAGCTATAAGCAAAAGCCATATTGAAAATGTTGGAGGACTTAGCTGACTAGTAGATTGAGTCTGGTTGATCGGAAAGGGGCTTGGAGGCAGTGCCAGAGCGAGGTGAGCAATTACATTTGGTTCAAGGTAAGGAGTAAGAGGTCCCAATGCCACTCGCCTTGTTAAGAGATGAACTCTGGAATTGGCTTGTTTAGGGATACTTGATCCGACAAGAGGGAAGTGTAATTGAACAAAAGGTTTAGATCCTTTAGTCATTTATCCGATCCCCAGAAGCACACTTCGTCTTTGATGGTGACGTCCCAGACAACTTGGGAGGAAATGTGATTCCACGCTCACCACACCTCTCTCCATAGTCATGAGTTTGTGTCTGAGTTGAACAATCGAGCACCATCGGTGAGTCTGTTGCTATATTTGCCTATGACGACCCTGAAGTAGAGGTCATTCGGGTGTGTGATGACACCCCATGCCATTTTGAAGAGCAGAGTGGTGTTTAGTTGTTGGATGTTTTTGACCCCAAGACCTCCGTATTCGCAAGCCTGTGTGGTGGTGTCCCAATTGACCATATGAAGGCCACGTTTATTAAAGTGGTGCCCCATACAAAGCTCATGCATTTGCATTCAATCTCTCTACAAATCGAGGAAGGAAGCCGCATAATATGCATGGTGCAAGTAGGCATTACGAGAATGACAGAACTGACAAAGCTCGTTCTACCTACCATTGAGAGAGAATGTGCAACCTAACCATTGATACAACTATCTACTCGGTCCACCACTCATTTGAAAAGCTCCTTCTTGATTCTTCCATTGACTATCGGGATGCCAAGATGGCGCTCGAGAGAGGGGACTTCTTGAAATGATGATAACGCAACTATCACTTCGCGATTCTAGGTCGGGATGTTGCACGAAAATTAGATGGTACTTTTCCCTGTGTTGACCGTCTCACCAAAGGCTTTGGCAAACTATTTGAGAGTTGCAAGTATAATGCTCATTCAGTTCAATCTGGCTTCTGTAAATAGTAGCAAGTCGTCAGCAAACATAACGTGAGAGATGGGCGACCTAGATCTGCCCACGCTTAGTGGCCTCTAGTTTTGTTGACAATGACTTTGTCGCTAAGGTGGCATAAGCGCTCGATGAAGAGAACAAATAAGTAGGGGGAGAGGGGGCACCCTTTTCTGATCCCCCTTGTAGGAGTGAAAGCATTTGCGGCTTCTCCGTTCCAAAAGACTTACAAGGTTGGTGAAGTGACACAACTCATTATAACACAATTGAGGGAGGAGGGGATGCTTGGGTTGACGAGTGTGTCGTTAATAAATTTCCAGCTCAAGCGATCGAATGCCTTTTTCTCTAGGTCGACCTTGATCGCCATGAAGTGTTTCCTGCCTTTGGTTTTGGACATAGTGTGGATGAGCTCCTAGCTATTACTATGTTGTTTTGACTTGACCGCCTAGGTATGAAACTTGATTGTGTTGGGGTGACCTTTTCTTGGTGAAGAACAACCTCCAAGTCCATCAAAAGGGAGTGTTGGAGTCTCTTCAAGTGGGGGTTAGTAGGTAGTTATGGGGAAAATTATATACCTACTAAGCGAGCGAGGCCTATTTCTCCTCCTTTGTATGTGGTCGAAGGTATGTTTATTCCATTCCTTGAGTTAGGGGTTGAGAGTCGCCAGTTGGAGGTTAACGGGTCCTTCCAATTGCCATGCCGTCAACATTCATGCAAAGTTCTTATGGTAATGCCATATAGTGGAAGGGCCGAGAATGGAGGGATGGAGGAGGGCCACTTGGAAGTATGAGGAGAGGTGATAATCTGAATGGAATTTAGGGAGGACTCCAACAATTGCCCCTTCGAAGAGTGTTCTCCAGGGCCCATTAGAGAGGCTTTGTCGAGGCATTTAAGTATATGATTGCCTCCTCTATACAACAGACCTTGCCATGTGAAATGTGGGCCACTAGCTCTGAGGTCGATGAGTCTGCATGCCTCGATGTTACCACAGAATCTATTGCTAGCGGCTACATCAAATGGTGCTCCCCCTCTTTTTTCAGACTCTTCAAGGATGTCGTTGAAGTCACCAAGCACAATCCAAGGGCTAACTGAGGATGTAGCTATGGTTTGCAATTCATCCCAGAGGTCGCGCCGACGTTGGGGTTGCATATGCTCTTTAATAGCAATAAGCTCCCAAGAGTGTCCTTCCTGTATATTGTAGTGGACAACTTGCTCGTGCTATCAGAAAATTTGAATTGTCAAGGAAGCATGCTTCCAAAATACCCAGATGCCATCTGAGAAGCCCCATGCCTTGAGGCATCCAATATTGAAACCTCGTAACTTCGAACAGACTCTATTGCCATGGCACCACTAATTCTTGGTTCAGAGATGATTATGACGTCAGATAAATGAAGTCTAATGTATTCTTTTAGGGACCATTTGATTGAAGAATAAATAGAGAGGGAATATATACAAGGAATAGATATTCTTGTTATTCTTATTCTAGCGTTTGGATTGATATGAATAAAGATATATTCTTATATTTATATTTATATAAAATATATTATATTAAAAATAAATAATATTAATAATATATCTTTAATAATAAATAAGCATTTATTTATTTCATTTATATTTATAAATTTAGTTATTTACTAATTATGTCAAAATAGTAATTAATCTTTAAATGATTAATTAATTAAATAATTAACTAAAAAATATTTGGATTGAGAAATAATTAAGTAATAATTATTATATTAAGTAATATAATAAAATATTATTTAGATCATTACATAGTATTAAATTTCTAATTATAGATAATTTATGATTGACCATTATAATAAATAATATAAAATATAATAGAATATGTATAAAAATAAAAAAAAATAAAATATGATTAAGACAACAAAAATGGTGGAATATGAGACATTCCACCATTTTGAAGAATAAGAAATGTGGAATAAAATTTAAAAAGTTAGTGATTTCACGATTTTCAAGATGATTTTTTAAAAAGTTGATATATTCCTATTCCCATTGATGTTTGACTATAATCCTAGAAGCACATATGAAATTGAGATTGCCAACACCTTTACAATTTCAGTAATATATTTTAATCATTTAAATGCAGGAGGGTTGTGCGATGTTAGCTATGGGCAGTGCAACCCCTTCATCCATAACAACATCAAGTTGATCTACATAGGAGTGGTCAGAGCCCATATCAATGTCACTTTCCATGTCTCTGATGTTTTGTGGGAGGGAACTTCGGCTTGGATGCGGTGGGTCCACGAGCATTGATGCAGCGTTAGGAGGGTGAGGTTTAGGGTCGTGTCTAGGAGTAGGGTCTTAGGGGTGTGAGTAGGTGGGTGAAAAGGTGCTTGTTGTGTCTAAGTGGGTTTTTTTGCATTATCTATGGTCGGAGGTTGGGCGTGGGGCTCACGGGGGCTTGGATTTTGACTTGCTAAGGGCGGTTGAGCAATGGGGTTTCACGCTAGTTGTTGATGGTTTATTGGTCTGAAGTTGGGGCTTCCTTCGCCAAATGTACGAGGAGATTTATGAGGATCTTGATGAGGCTCCTTAGGATACGAGGTATAAGCCTCCGGTAGTGGGCTCACCGAACCATTTGCCTCATCCACATTGAATTTGCTCATAGCTTCCTATTTGGAGCTACCGATTAGAGCCTTCGATTGGTGCCTTGGGCCCTGTGCGTTTGTATGAGGTCTTAGGTTCGTTGGTGGCCGGCGGCATCTTTGTATGAGCATCCGTGGACTATACGATTTCTTTGTTGGTTGATTTTGCCGGAGTTGGGAAGTTGGGTGGGGTGGTTGTTGGGTGTCCGACGAGATTATAAATTGTACCTATGAACTCACTAGTGGTTGTGATGTGCCAGTGGTGCTCTTTGCCTTTGTTGTGTGGCTAGAATCTTCTTGGTGACCATAACACCCACAACAAAAAAAAGACCAGGTCTAGATAATACTTCTTCCTTAGTTTGAGGTGCAATTTCAGATGCTTGGAGAGATCAATCTCAACAGCGAAGCTGTCATTCTCGTGAGCCTTTGTGTCGTGGTCAAGGTGAATGATGCACCCAAGCCTATTGCCAAGGTCAGCAAAACGCTCTGACTCCATGAGAAAGTAGGGATACGAACCCATACAACCATTTTCTTTATCTTTGCTTCTTCTGGGTTGAAGTCTGGGGACCGTTCTCTGGTCGAGAGGAAGTGACCAAGGATCATTCAATGTTGTCATCAAGAACTGCATTTGTATGAATTTCATATGCAAAAATGACCAAGAAAATTCGCAGTCTTCATGCCTCCTTTTGGCTTCCAAAGACCCAGGGCTAGGCATGGTGGGGTAGGAGCATCCAGTTGGCAAGATTTTTGGACAAAAATGTCTTCTATTTGATCATGAGAGGCTTCTTCGAGGGCCTTGGCTTCTTATCACTTCCCTTCCTCAAAACCAACCTCACATGCTGCCTGCACATACCCTCCTCTTTCCCGCACAGTGACCTGTCCATTTTTTATTAAGCAGGGACATAGAGCTCAACATTGTTCATTTAGATTACGATTCAGTAGGTGCTCATAACCAAGGATAACGAAGGATGCTACTAAGGACCTTGATTACACCAGATTTTCATGTAGCAATTTGAGCACGATGCAACCGTCTCCCTCTTCTTCATCCTCCGAGGAGTCGGGGCAATGGCCATTGACAATGACACCTAGGGTGGCCCTTGCTTTTATGGAATCCCTATAAGAGTTCCTATTGGTATCGGTCGGTGGTGGAATGACACAATGTGATTTCTGCCTCTTCTTGGACCGAGAAAGAAAGTTCGACTCCTCCAAGCTAAGGGACTCTACAGTGCTGCTGCTCATCGTTACAACCTTACCATTTCAAACTAGACTTTGAACGTTGGTTTTTAACATAGAATTTGACCAGCAACAACAATGGAGTTGGAAAAGAGTGAGTGTATGCTATACACATTGTTCTTTAACTAAATTAGTAGCTTGCAATCCAACAATAAGAAATTATAAGGTAAACTGTACAGGGATACTGTAACTCACAAGAAATTGAAAGTAAAAGAATAAAACATTGGGTATTGCTACTCACTGAAAAAAAGTTGACCTGACATACTAGGCGAAGCAAGAAACTACGATAAGCAAGATCCGAATTATTACTATTAATATGAAAGAAACCATTGAAGGAAACCTCATTAAAATCCAAGTTCCGCTCCCGGTTACACGAAAAGAATGAGGTAATGGTTATATGTACACAGCTAATAAATAACCTCCACCAAAATGTTCGCAGGGACTGCATCTTTAATAAACAATGAACAGATCAAATCTTTCCTCTGAGTATTACACCCATGAATTTTATTGGAGTGCGATATGATTCTCACCAGTAGGCACTTATACACAACTAGAATACAGCTAGCATAGTAAATCCATTGCATGATACACCCTCTCAACTTCTCGAGTGACTTCTCCAAGTGACATGTTTAAGGCAGAAAGTAATTTGAGGTGAAACACTTAGCATGGAGAACAAACTCGGAGGTGAAAGAGCAATTCAACTCCTTAAACTGAGGCTCTCATAGAACAGGATGTAACCATGATCGGTGTTGCTCGAGTATTCCTGAGCTGATCCAAAGTATGTCTGGATAGTAGATTCATCAATCATCTCCACATTTTCATCATCAAAGAAGAGCCAGTGGTTATGGCTTTTAACGAGACTCACATAATGGCCATGATTGGGACCGCTCCCTACATGTACCACAACAGCAAAAAGAGAGTACTCAGAATCTGAGTTGTCAATGGTGTTGCTAAGCTTCAGCTCCAACGGGAATACAACCCGATAAGATAATTTCTTGTACCGGCTCAGCTGTTCCATGTACTTGAAGCGCTTGAGATGGATGACTAGGATGTTTGGTGGCTTTTTAATTTTCATCCTTTTCTGAGCTTCTTGCAAACTACATCAAATAAAAAGGAATTTAGAAAAAAACACCAGAATAAATTTAACCAGGAATTTTCTTAAGGTTAACCAGGAGAAGTTCAAGGAACAGATGAAGAGTTGAAGTTGTAAGAACAACCTAATGAACAAAACATGCCTACATTATGTGTCGTTACAATGACAGATCCCTGAGAAACATTTTCAAGTTCCATAAACAAGACTTCTCGTCTTGAAGCTGGTCATGTCAAATTATGCAGCTACAAGGAACAAATTTAAAAATAAGGGTTAATTAATTTAACTTTGAAGATTATAAGAAGCCATTGATCCAAACTATTTGGAGTTGACTACATGAATCTTAAATTTTCAATAAGTTCACATGTCATGTATCATTTATAAAGTTTCTATGGGTTCTTTATTGGTTGACTCTATCATTTTTAAGTCCATCAATTTAAATGGATTCAATTTTTTAGAGCATTCAAAGGCCAACTAGAATATGCTTGAATCACCTTATATCCGTTTTCTCTCATTTTTATTAATAGAGAGTAGAGACAACTCCTAATCTTCTTATTTAATTTCTTAATCTAGTTTTCCTAGAGAATTGAACATCAATCTCGGTATTTTTCGCCCATCTACACTAGTCTTAAAAAAATTTTCTTCATGTGCAACATTCGAGTCCAAGCATCACACAGCTGATTTAATTATCCTCTTATAAAGTTTTCTTCGAATCAAGGAGGTATTCAACAATCAACAGATCATGTCAAAAGCTTGCTCCATTAAGTAACCCAACTTGTTGTACTTGTCTTCTAATATTTTTAACAACTTTCCTATTTCTTGACGATCAAAATAAAAAAGTCATATACTCATTCAATATCAGATTCTGTATTTCTAAGATTTTCTTTAGAGGATTCTGTATTTCGATGGTGGGTGATGCTTAAATTTTGAAGTCACATATCTGAGTTAGTCTGTAAGAGCTAACACCAAATAAATATTTACCCAAAAAAAAAAAATTGAAATTCTTGGTTAATGACATCAGGTTAACATTGACTTTATTATTTCTAGTATAATGAAAAAAATGTTGGTCATCCGTGTAGATGGTCCATTTTTACAACCAAAATTAAGTTTTTTTGTGGGGCAAAATCCATGATTGAGTTCATATGGAAAGTCCTAATGAAGTTAATTCCAATGCACATTGAAAATTTAAAAAGGATAAGGGCTGGCAACAAAAATCACAGAAAAAGAACTTAAATATATTAGAAAATGGAAGATTAAAAGTTACCTGCAACACTTGTCACAGAAGAACTTATCTTCTGCATTCAAAGTTTCTGTTGAGCTGAAGTTTTTGAGACAACTTGTGATAGAACTATTTTGTTCAATATCAAGGCTCAAGTCAAAAAATGTTTCATCTCTAGCAGTAACGGTTTCACACCTTAGACATCTCGTTTCATTGGTCAATATACCCTATAAGTTACAAGATAACAATTTTAAAAATCTATCTTGATTTGATTACACATAAAACATGGAAAGACAAGTTCTTGGTTCACCTGAAAACTTTTGTGAACCCATGTAACAAGAGGTTCTTTCCGAACTCCATTAACTCGAGGATTAATTGATGCATTTGCACCCTTTTCCGATGATGACGATGACGATGATGATGCTCCAGGTGAAGCTTTTGCTGTTGCAGACTCTTTCTCAAGAATATCAACAAGTTCATTGAGCAAGAAGTTCAAAAATTCATGAGCATCCTAGAATTATACATGAAATTATTAGATGGAAAACTTCTATCACGGGTAATAGGAAGCAAAAAGAACATTGACATAGAACATTTTACCAGGAATATAACACAGGTACCAGAACTAAAATACTAAAAGTCAATTAGTGATTTCTAAATTGCAACACCTGGTGCATATAGCTGCGGAAGAGCTCATTCTGCTTCTTCACTCTTTGGACAAAACGCTTTGGAGCAACAACACCAGTTTTCTTCTTTTGAGAGCTGATCTGCACAAAGCAGCAAAGAAAAACAATTTTCTACAATAAATATATTTTAACACATGAAGGAAATATAATTTCCTCAAGTCATTTGTACATAAAAAGTGCGAATATAAGTGGGAAGTTCGATGATAATAAAGTTGCAATAGGAATTGTTATGCACATATGACCACAGATGTAACTCCAACTTCTTTTCTTTAATAAAATAGGATGGCAACAAACTTGGTAGCCATCCTTTAAATTTCTTTTTAAAAAAGTCTGAGAGCTCACAAGACAAATATGATTCGAAAGATATCAAATCATCTGGCATCATATTAAAGAGTGAAAGATCACATCCTCATATTATTGTTTCCCAAAGGAAGGATGGACTTTTATTTCTGTCCCATTTAAAAATTAAGTTGCCACCAGGGATTGATTAAGGTATTTCACAGTAACAGTACAACTCAACTCATAATTTCTGTCACATAAGTTTGCTTATATACTGATACCAAAAAAGAAAAAAAAAATGGATCCCCAAGCTAAAACAATAAGCTCAAGAAAAGTGATCCAACTAAAACATGTAGCAAATAAAATCGAACGACTTGCTTATCATTAATATTCTACGACTATTATCCATAAATGAGGCACATAAAGCTTCATTCATCTGTAATATTTAGATGTAAAAAACATAAGATACAAGTCATATGGTTGTAATTTTTTCAGAAAACAAGCTAATTGTCCTTTTTCTGAGAAAGAGCCAACTGCCCTTTAGTTTCAACAAATGATACATAGCGATAAAATTTCTCAGCAGCAGTAATATCACTTTCTGAACAGTAAATATACGACAAATAAAACTGAAAGCAACAAAATAATTGTGCCTAATAACCCACAACTGAAAGATAATCCTCAAGTGGTCACCTGATTGTACAAATCAGCTAAACAAGTCAAGAGATTTTCCTCTGCTTCTCCAACATTTTTGTGGTTTTCATAATACTCCAGAAGTTGCTCCCGAAATGGGACACAAAAATAAAGTGCCTGTAGCAACATGTATACCACATTATGTTCAATCAAACTAATATGATAATGAACAAAAAAACTGAGATATGGCAGTGACTTAACATTTTTAGGGGGTACAAGAATGACTAAAAAGGCTAGTAATCCATGCGGCAACGACTTACATGTTAACTTTATTATTTCCAAATATACTGATTGTATAATGATCATCGACTCATCATGGTCTTAGCTCTTAATAAGCACAAACATGAGAAAACAGATTTGTGATTATATTCTACTTATTGAACACAAAAGAGCAATAAACTAACCTGACATTTTTCAAGAACAACAATGTTTCTTGACAGATCTCTTAGGACTAATCAGTTATCACGAACCTGAATTAGTAAAATAAATATTGCTCAATAATAGAAGGGCAGAGAAGTGTTTAATAGGCTTTTTTTCCTTACATTAAGTAACAACGACCTTTAGTAGAAGCCAATGAAATGTTGCTTTAAATTCAAGATGAGAAACGGACAAAGATGGTCCAATTCAAAGTTGATCTTCACATGATAACATGAAAGATATCTAAATGTAGCATTATGTTGGACATAAGATTTTCTTTTGAGAAAGTTAAAAATACAACAAAGGATGGAAGAAGCTTGGCTTTACATCCAACTGCACTTGCTACAAAATGTGAATATAACATATGTTCCCGAGCTGGCAATGGCTTTTTGACAACAACATTCAGTTGGCCAGAATTTTTTTTTTTGAGAATCTATAGTCGGCCGAACTAGGAGATGCAAGGATAATGTCGATGAACACTGATAAAACATGTGGCAACATCACTTAAAAAGACTAACAAAATGGACCTATTGAAGTGCAAGTTACATAGAGTAGAAAAAATGTACAAATCCCACTTCGTAACAGCAGTCGCCCTGATAAAAGTTTTCGTTTGTATCTGATGTTGATAGCATTCTGATTAACAGTTAGATTTCCTTGATCCTAACCCACTGAACATACCACAAAATGGTTGCAACCAGAACTGTTTCAGAGGTAAATCCATCTTTTTCACAGACCCCCTTCTGCTAGATCAGACCATTTCGTTTGATTCACAGAACATCCTTATCACAAGCCAGCAGTCATTCTGATTAACAATCAATTAACTTGAATCCAAACTATATTTCTCAGATAGACAACAACAGTAATATAATTCAATTCGAATCTACACTCATTGCGAAATCACAGGTGGAATTCATACATGCATAGCGTGCGAAACTTAATATCAACGTATTATGCGCATATAAGTGATCAACAAAAAATAAAATTTTGATGAGAGAGGAAAACCTGCAGGACGCTGTTGCAATAGCAAGTGTTGCCGAAGTTCTCGAGCCCGAAGTAGCGCTCGCCTTCGGGGAACTGCTCTCCGAGAGCCTTTTCCAGCTTCGAGCCCGCGGCTCCCATCACCATCAACCGCGACAACCACCACCTCCTCCTCCTCCCCCCCTGAGAGGCCTCCACCGCTGAGCCCTAACAGAACTCCCCAAATTTGACGAGCCGCCGGAGATGCCTTCAGTCTTTATTCTTTTTTTTTTTTTCTAGGGTTCTTCTCTTGCACTTTCGTATAGTGTTATTTTTTCTATTTTCCAGTATTTTTTTCTCGTCTTGATCGGTTGACGTCGTCGTTGTTTAAGCGGAGGAGGAGGAGGAGGAGAACGGGAAAATTGAAACGGAGCAGGGGTAAAAGTGGATATCTTGAAATTTTACCTTCCTAAAGGAGGTGGAAATGTTACATTTCTCGCCCAAAGAAACACCCACGAATCTACTTTGGGGCCCAGCGGGAGAAAAAGATACGTGGGCGATGCGCATGCGTGCGTTAGTTATAGAGTTAAGTCTTGAGAGGGTGCGGTAATTTTGTTGACTTTAACAAACACATAGATCGCACATGCGTACCCGATTGTATCAATTGATTATCTCTCATTGTCAAACACGAAACACCTTCAATGGTAACCAATTCGTTTGTTTGCAAGTTGATCCATAAAAAATATAATAGATAAGAGTTTAATAAATATGTATCCTACTGTATTTTTAATTTTATGGACCATTAAATCTAAAACTATATATATATATATATATATATATATATGATAAATTATGCATAATAATCCTCCACAAATTCACATTCTCAAATTACTTTAAAAATTAATTCATCAAATTATATGACATATTATTATTACAAAGCTTTTAAGAGGTGCTGATCATATATACATAAAAATATGTGAGACATATAAATAATTTTGTTAATTAAATTTGAAAATACCAATCCCAAGATATGTGTTAATTATATGATCACACCTTAACATATATATATATAATTTTTCCACTTTTGAAATTAAAATTTTGATTGACACTTTACTTGTTTCTTTAAAATTAAATCGAGATGGTTGAATTGTTTTTAATTCAAAAAATAAAAAATATTTTTAAATAGATTAGGATGATAGAAATTAAAATAAAATATTAACAAATAGTAGAATTTATTTCAAATTATTTTGTATACAAGAAATGGGATTGTCTTCATTTTGTAACCAGCACTTCAATTTTAATTTTACAATCAATCTTATACAAGAAATTAAGAGCAACATTAGTATAGCTTCAACAATGTTTTTATTTTGAGCTGCGGGTCATTACCAAGTGTGTATATGACCTATGATATGAGTATCAAACAACAAGTTTCATGGATCATAATTATCTTTATAAAGAAAATATTGTTTAACAAAGGAAGTCTCTATTGCACTATCTAGTTAGTGCATGGAATCTCCTCTGTCTCAGCCATCCAAATTTTTTGGTGAAGGGAATCAGCTCAAAGAGGCATTGTATAGTTACAAGTGTAGAAAAAACTTGGATGAGCTTTATGTTTAGGAAGTGCTGAGATAAACATGGTAATAGGTTTTTGCTGGATTTGTAAGCATGAACCACAAGAAAAAAATCGTCAATTTTTTACGGAGATCAACTTTGTTGAGATGCACTTACATGGACTTGTTTTTCTGTCAAAACCTTGGTTAACTCGTGGTACGAATTTTGTTGTGTAGTTGTTGGTGTTATATATGATATTTTTTTAATACCTGTCTCTAATATGCAGGACTATTAGCACATAATTTGAGTCCGATAAATAACATAACGATATTTTTCTAGTTAAATTAATGAATCTAAAAATCAAATCCGAGACTATTAACTCCCTTCAACCATCAGACGCTAACCAACCGTAAGTAGTCATTCTTGTTTCAGGCCAAACAAGAGATTAAATAGGTATTTGATATTTATTCATCCATTTTCTATACATATCTATTCATATTCATGTCTGATTAGGGGTGACAAAAATTCTTAGATTTTGTATATTCCATGAAGATTCTTCGCTTGGAACATCGAGTTTAAAAAAATTTATCTTCACGAGGGACGAAAATGAGGAATTTGTCTCCTCGACTCTACTTCGAAGGGACGAGGTCGGAGGATCTTTTTTTTCTATCCTAATAGGATTACTATGTCGAATATATTAATTTTGTATTTTCTAATTATTAAATAGATGATTATATTTTAATAATTAATTACTATTAAATAGGTAGATAAATATTCATTAATGCATCTTGCTACTGATTAATTTTTATAAGTAAATATTTTTGAGTAAATAATTAAAATATTTATTATAATGATTAATACAAATATTACTTATGGGTATACAAAATTCTTGCGAGGATTCGGGGCCCGATGATTCCACCATTTTCGCCCTGAAGTAGGGATGGGAAACCCACCAAAGGATCAGGGCAGGGTGGGAGGGTCGGAGCCTCACTCGAGTGCCATCTCACATGTTGTTTTAACAAAAAAAGTAAAACAAAAATATTTTCTATCTCAATTTCTCAAAATGGCCAAACTCCAAGACGGCGTCGCTGCGCCAGAACAGGATTGTCTACTCTCGGAACGAACTGATCTAATCCTACATGGTGCTCGATGAAACCATGATTAGGTGTTGGGGTTGCGAGGTGCTGAATTCATAACGTCTGAACGGGTGAATGTCTTGGTGCTGTATTCTGACTCTTGTAGAACAGGGAGGAGATCTGGGCTTGTTCACCACATATGTCGGAAGGTCTTGGAGGTCTGCGAAGAAGCATGAAGAGGCCTTTGAAGAGTTGGTCAATGATAGAATGGGTGGTGGAGATCATTAATTAAATTCATTGGGCAAGTGAGTTAAACCTAAATACCTGATTCTGACGTTTGTCGTATTTTTTTTATTAATTGATAATTTAGATCATCACCAAAATAAGATTATCATTTTAAAAATGATCAGTATATCCCATTATAATATTTGATAGGTACTAATAACATAAACTATAATTTAAATTATTAAACAAAAAATTATTAAAATATTTTCAAAACATATTGAACTTGTTTTATATAAATAAAAAGGATAAAAATAAAAAAAGTGAGCTTGAATAAAATATATAGAATTTATATTATCAGACATCCATAAAATAATCTTAATAAATTAAAAATATTGAACAATAATAAAATATGAATATTTTGAAAGATTGATTAAATAGATAATTTTGTTAAAATACATTTCATCATATTAATTATCTAAAAAAATAAAAATCACGGAGTCAGATAAACTCTAAAAAATTAAATTGAATAATTAATAATTTATCTAAATTACCGCGTCCTTCAATTCAATATACTTGGATGTGAAAATTTTCAACATCCATCTTTTTTCTGTAATACCCAAAATTCCCATCATAATAAATGGACGATCAATATTTAAAGATTTTTAAATAAGAGTTTGGGCCCAATCCCTCACCTATATAAACCCGTAACCACAAGAAAATAATTTTTCCAAATCCTAAAAATCTGCCCTAGTCGTCAGGTGAGTTCTCTCCACTCTCTTCTCCCTCTCCTCTCTTATTTCTTCTCTCTCTCTCAAGCTTCAACCTCGGGATTAGTGTTAGGAGGAGGTGATGCAGATGACAACGCGCAGAAGGAGAGAGACAATTCAAGGCGTGAGACATATAGAAGATAATTGCAAGGTATGTAACATGGTAGATCCTCTTCGAATAGATTTTCATGATAGATCAATGCATGCTAGGGATTTTTATGATATTATGATGGATTTTATATAATGATCATATGCCATAGATTCTGCTTTTTTTTAATCCCCATGATGAATATATGATTTTTCTGCCCTAGAACAATTTTAGATGATATAGATTGATTAGAGACTCGTTCATGAATATAAGAATGTATATGATGTAGTTTTCAAAGCTAAAAATTGTAGAAAACGTGGTATTATAGATCCCCATATAATAATATATCTATAGGAAGAATTTCGGATCTGTTCAGAGAAAAAAAGAGGCGAAACGACCCAGAAAATTCCCGTCACGATCGTGATGAATATGTCACGGGCCGTGACGGTGTAGTCGAGAGGTTCAGTCGGGCGGAATTCGCCCAAAAAGTTCCCGTCACGACCGTGACGAACACGTCACGGGCCGTGACGAACACGTCACGGGCCGTGACGACGATAGTCATGACCGTGACCCTCTCGTCACGGGCTGTGACGATGGAAAGTAAATCACCCAGGTACGACCGTGACGACCGTCACGGGCCGTGATGTCGAGTCGTGAAGGTCCCACAATCGGTCATGGACGCATCGCGAGCCGTGATCATAAAATTGACCCTGTTCCGTCACGGGTCGTGACCATGTTGAATGTAAACCATTGCTCAGTCACGATCGTGACCATGTCTTCATGGGCCGTGACATAACAGTCACGGGCCGTGACAGACCAGTCACGGGTCGTGACCGCTATGTTATCAGGTTTTATTAATGTCAAAAAATGTTATGATAATGTGATTGTATTGATTGATTGAATATGAATTGATGAGCAGTGTAGGTTTAGGTGTTTCTAAACGTTAATCTAGCTGAAATTATGATAGGATAAAATATGTTAATGATTGTGATTGAATTTATGCTTGAAGAGGGGACTCCCGGCTATTGCATCCCTTAGGGGACTATTGTTATTGCGTTCCTTAGGAAATTATTGCATTCCTTCTCCAGGGAAGTATTGGCGTTCCTTCAGGAACTATTGTATTATTTTAAAGACTTGGTCAGAGAGATACTCATGGCCTAGCTAGTCATATTGGCACCGGGGGACAATCTGAATCTTCTTGCATTAATAAAGGCTCACATCGATTGATAATGAATGTTTCATATAAGACAAGATAAATAGAGAATGATATATTGATGATGGCTTGAGTATATTGAAAAGGAAGTATATGGACCTCGCCAGATGAGATATAAATTGCTACTTTTGGTATCCATGGAGTATTGAGATTGAAAGATAAAGAATTATTTTATTGAAATATTGAAATTGTTAAAGTATTGTTAATTGATATTCCTGTTTCATATTAAGCATCTTATTTATGTCTTCTACATATTGAGTGTCAAAACACATGAGAGATTTNCCTCAACGATGTTCCGTTAGACGTGCTAACCAACCCCAAAAAACTAACATTGCTGCACCAAATCCACCCCCTGAACCTGTCACGTCAAATTCCACGCCAGAAATTGCTGAAGATCAGAATGAATTTCTGAACAGCCTGATGAGAGCAGCCCGTAGGGAACACCAACATGAGGAGACAAGGGACACAATTGAAAGGTTTCTGAAGCAGCACCCTCTAGAATTCAAGGGAACTGAGGACTTTGGTCATGCTGAAAGATGGATAGAGAAAATGGAGGAGATCTTCGTGGAGATGCAATGTTCAGAGGAGAGGAAGATCATCTTTGCAATAAATCGTCTCATGGATGATGCAAAGAATTGGTGAAATGCTACGAAGAGCACAAAGTTTGCAACACATGATGACATCTCTTGGGAGGACTTCAAGAAAGTTTTTGAAACGCGTTACCTGCGTCAGTACCAGAAGGACAAGAAATAGGAGGAGTTCCTGCAACTAAAGCAGGAAGGCAGGACTGTAGAGCAATACCTAGTGAAGTTCCTACGGCTAGAGAAATATTGCACTTTGGACAAGAATGAGAAGTCCAAGACAAAGAGGTTTGTCAATGGGCTGCATTCGGAACTGAGAGCCAAGGTCATGAGCGAGATCTGCAAACCAGTGCAAGAGGCCTTTTAGCTTGCATAAGAATTGGAATGGGAACATGAGGACTGGAGAAGGACACAAAAGGAAACTTGATGAGTCGATCCGCCTAACGTCTTGCTTTTACTGCTATATCGGGAGTTACTCCACGTATTGCTTGACGTAAAACAGTTAGTGGATTTGTTTCTATCTTTTATTGAATCTTTTTCATGGCTCGATAGATAATTTGATAAGCCAATGATTTTTGTCCGTGTTTCAGAATACGGTGCTGGATTACTAGCATTCTTGACTCAGCCCGAAGGAGTGAGGACCAAAAAAAGAACAAAGAAGCAGCACACTCACAAAACAGGAACAGGGCTAGGTGGGATGATAGGAAGCAACATCGGGCCCCTGATGGGAGGGATTGCTGCCCGAGTAGATCGTCCAAAGCCGTATGAACCACGCAATGCCCAACCCCCACCGCCACAGTGCCCGCATTGTCGAGGATTTTTTTTTTGGAGAGTGTCGCCGCAAGATCGACGCATGCCTCAATTGTGGAAAACAAAGACACTTTGTGAGGGACTATCAAGATAAGAAATGTGATACACATAAACAAGAACCACAATTGACAAAAGGAAGAGTATTCTCCTTGACAGCAGAAGATGAGCCGGAACACGTGCCTCACATTTATGATTCGTTAGGTATGACTACAAACTTAGTTTATCCTAACAATATTTTTAAGGAGGTAGTGATAGATGCTAGATTCGAGGACGAATCTAATTTTAAGGAGGTTATAATGTAATACCCAAAATCCCCATCATAATAAATGGATGGTCAAGATTTAAAGATTTTTAAATAAGAGTTTGAGCCCAATCCTCACCTATATAAATCTCCAACCACAAAAAAATAATTTTCCCAAAATCTAAAAATTCTGCCCTAGCCGTCAGGTGAGTTCTCTCCCCTCTCTTCTCCTTCTCCTCTTTCTTCTTTCTCTCAAGCTTCAACCTCAGAATTTGTGTCAGGAGGAGATGACGCAGAGGACAACGCACATAAGGAGAGAGACAATCCAAGGCGTGAGACATATAGAAGATAATTGCAAGGTATGTAACATGGCGGATACCCTTAGAATAGATTTTCATGATAGATCAATGCATGCTAGGGCCTTTTATGATATTATGATGGATTTTATATAATGATCATATGCCATGGATTCTGATTTTCTTTAATCCCCATGATGAATATATGATTTTTCTGCCTTAGAACAGTTTTACATGATATAGATTGATTAGAGACTCGTTCATGAATATAAGAATATATATGATGTAGTTTTTAAAGCTAAAAATTGTAGAAAACGTGGTATTATAAATTCACATATAATAATATATCTATAGGAAGAATTTCCGATCTGTTCAGAGAAAAAAAAGGCGAAACGGCCTAAAAAATTCTCGTCACGGCCGTGATGAATATGTCACGGGCCGTGACGGCGGTAGTCGAGAGGACGACATTCGGTCGGGCGGAATTCGCCCAGAAAGTTCCCGTCACGGTCGTGACGAAAACATCACGGGCCGTGACGGCGATAGTTACGGCCATGACCCTCTGGTCACGGGCCGTGACGATGGAAAGTAAATCTCCCAGGTACGACCGTGACGACCGTCACGGGCCGTGATATCGAGTCGTGAAGGTCCCGCAATCGGTCACGGACGCATCACGAGCCGTGACAATAAGACCGACCCTGTTTCGTCACGGGTCGTCATCATGTTGAATGTAAACCATTGCTCTGTCACGATCGTGACCATGTCTTCACGGGCCGTGACATAACAGTCACTGGCCATGACCGCTATGTTACCAGATTTTATTAATGCCAAAAAAATATTATGATGATGTGATTATATTGATTGATTGAATATGAATTGAGGAGCGATGTAGGTTTAGATATCTCTAGACGTTAATCTAGCTGAAATTATGATAGGATAAAATATATTAATGATTGTGATTGAATTTACGCTTGAAGAGGAGGACCCCCGGCTATTGCGTCCCTTAGGTGACTATTGTTATTGCGTTCCTTTGAGAACTATTGCGTTCCTTCTCGAGTGAACTATTGACGTTCCTTCGGGAACTTTTGTATTATTTTGGAGACTTGGTGAGAGAGAGACCCATGACCTATCTAGTCATATTGGCACCGGGGGTCAATCTGAATCTTCTTGCATTAATAAAGGCTCACATTGATTGATAATGAATACTTCATATAAAACAAGATAAATAGTGAATGATATATTGATGATGACTTGAGTATATTGAAAAGAAAGTATATGGACCTCGCCAGATGAGATATAAATTGCTATTTTTGCCATCCATGGAGTATTGAGATTGAAAGATAAAAAAATGTTCTATTGAAATATTGAAATTGTTAAAGTATTGTTAATTGATATTCCTATTCCATATTGAGCATCTTATTTATACCTTCTACATATTGAGTGTCAAAACTCACGAGATATTTTATCTCCCCTGCTAATTCAATTCTGCCAGGCTGCTCTGATGATAATTAGGTATTGATGATGGTGTTGATAATGATGCAGCTCGTGATGATCCCCTTGCACATGTCATAGAATCTTGATTTAAGTTTGAGTTTTGTTAATTTTGACGTAGAGAGGATGATGACTCTACTACTTTAGTATTCTATTGTTGAATTTTAACATTCTATTGAAATTGATGTAACCGACTTATTAGTATTTTCTATATATTAGAGATGTTTAATTTTAAAGTATTATGCTTATATGATGTGACACTATAGTTGACCGATCAAATGGTCAAACTAAAGATAATGATATTGTATGATAGCGTCTTCAAGTCTTTATTTTATCAGGTGACAAAGTATGAATTTGGAGACGTTACATTTCCAGCATAAATAAAGTTTATTGATGGCAAATTTAATTGCAAAGAAAAAAAGATCATCAAGAGTTTAGATTAAAATGCAGATTATTAATATTTACAGTTAAAATGTAAATAGTTCAAATAATTTCGAGTCGGTTACTTATATTTTAGTTATTTTTTTATAAGTTATTAAGGCCTTGAGGGGCTGCGTGGAGACGAGTATGCTGATGTCAGCTGATGTACGGCATAAAACAACTGAAAAATTAATAATTTAGCAGCTCTAAAAAGAAAACTGTTATTTATAGTTTACAGTAATAAAATGATACTTATGTTTTAGATTAAAAATAAAGGTTATAAGTGAATTAGTTCACAGCTAATTGTCGGTATTTAGATTTTTAAAACTAGATATTATTTGTAATTTGTATATATAAATCTATATTTTAGTTTGTAAAACTGAAGGTATTATATTTATATTAAATTACAGGTTATTAAACTTTTATGTTTTAACAGATTTGTGCGCTTGTGCAGTGGTTAATGCCGCGTGAGGAGGTTAGAGACGAAATAAAATTTTGTTAGAAATTGTATAGATTAAATTTTGATTATAATTAGGAAATGTTAATTATTATCAATCTATTTTTTTATAAAAAAATACTAAGAGCAAGTTAGTCATTATAAACTAACCTTAGCTTATTTCAGCATTTTGTTCTTTAATTTACAATGTTTCTTATTCTCAAATAATAACTTGCTCAACAAAACAAAAAATAGTAGAATAACTAGAGTAATGAAAATGAAAAACAAATCCATCAGGTTAACAATCATCATTATCCTCTTAATAGCAATTCTCCATCTAAACACGAAGCTCCATTTATTTTGGCAATATTTTAAAAATAATTTCTAAACTTCTTGTTATTTGGTAGCATAAAATAAATTGGGCAACCAAATTTTTAATCCTTCTGCTTGAAAAAAAATAAGTTAAATTTGAGAAAATGAATTACACTTTAAAAGAAATCATTTTCCTCAAATATAATAGCATGTTTCACATTTCAAAACTATTTTTCTGATGTTTAAAATTTATATACTAAACACATGAAAAGAAATTACTTTCAAAATTTTATTTTCTTTATATCTTTGCTTTTTGTCTAAATTGCGTTGTAATTGGTGTGAGTGGGTATATAGTTTTAATTGCCTCGAATGACTCATATGTTTCAGTTATATTACTTGGACATTTTGATTTATGAAATTAACTAAGAACATGAATAGATCATCAATTTATCTTGGTTGTATTGACAGGTAACGAATGCATATCATGCCTGCTGCTTTGCATAATAAGGATTGAAATTGTTATTTATTTTATTTTGATAAATGATTCATCGATTTTTAAAATTATTAGTATATGACTAATACAATATTAGACTCGAACGATAAAGATAATACTCTAACCAAATTTGATAACTTAACTTCAAAAATTGAATTTGTGTGAGACACAAAATCCAACCAACCAAGCTTGATTTGAAATTACTATATTTTATAAAAAAAAGAGAATTTCATTCTAATTCTTCTTCATTCAAACACACATAATAATAATTTTTCATGTAACAAATGTTTACAACCAAACAGAAAAATTAAACCCGGGCTATAAAATAACAAATATATCAGAATAGCTATATTATACCTTGAATAGCAAACCCCGAACGTTATAAAAAAATAAAAGTAAAAAAATAATTTTTTTTATGATATTTTATTTCATCAAGCCTCATAAAAATGATAAAAATGCACTAAGATTTAATTATAGTGTAAACAAATGATATTTAAAAAATAAATCTCTTTTATCAAATAAGTAAATTTGCTTATTCTTTCTAAAATAACTGAAAACAATAAATTTTATCTGTTGGAAAATAGTTCTTTAATAAAATAACTTATAAAAAATAAAATTATTGCATAATGATAACTGAAATTTGATCATATTTTTTCTTCTAATTTATTTTCGTATATAATTGTAAAAAGTATAAACTACGTTTCCAGGCGAAAAAAAATGATCTATACTCTTTATTGACTAAACTTATAAGAGGAAAAATACATATATAAAATCGTAAAATAGCTTTGGCTCTTCTTAAGCTCTCGCATCTGTTGCCCCGCCGCCGCCCTCCGTCTCCATATACACCGCCAGAACCCTCGAGCGAACGGAAGGAATCGGAAAGCAAACCCCGGAGGAGATCGAAAAGATGAGACTTTTAACGCACAACATGCTGTCGAGCAACATAAAGGGCGTCGTCAATGGTTTCCCTCTCCGCCTCGAGGCCGAAAAGTGGGAGACGAAGGCGGCGGAGCTCAACGCCGACTTCCTCCGCCACGTCTTCTCCAGGATCGAGTGGACGGCCCTCGTCGGCGCCGCCCGCGCCATCGGCTACAGCGAGCTCCCCGGCGAGGCCGACGCCTCTATGCTGGACTCTGATGACTTCCTCCGTCGCTTCCACCACGCCCTCCTGGAGCTCGACGTGGAGGAGGGCGCCCTCGTCTGCCCGGAGACTGGCCGCCGGTTTCCCGTCAATAAGGGCATCCCGAACATGCTACTCCACGAGGACGAGGTATGATTCCTTCGGGGGCAAAGATCCGATCCCTTTAGGGTTTCAGCTCGTTGTTTGATGGCCTTGGCGTTTTGGTTTGGGCTGTCGACGTTGATAACAAATTGTATGTTTGGGGTAACTGTTGAAGCTTGTTATCTGAAGAATTAATTACCTTAAGAAAAAAATTCAGCTTTTCTGGGACGAGCATTGCATTTGCTTTACGATTTGCACAGTTCCTATAGAAATCTTTCGGGTTTGTGAGATTGCAATGTGGATGATGAATTGTAGCCACTGCATGCATTAAGTTGGATGTGTTCATCCCAGAATTGTTGCTTTACAGAAATTATACACATTGTCACATAAACTGCATCTTTGTTCGATCGAATTTCAGAGGTGTGCAACTTAACTAATTGAGAACAATATGAAAATGTGATTGGAGAAACAAATTATAGTGTTAAGATTCTACAATTTCTTTAGTAACAAAACAATATATACTTAAAAGGCTTGTGTTATAGTGTCCTGGGTTGATGGGTTGAGGGACGAGTGCGAGCTTCGGAGTCTCAATTTGGTTAAGATTTTCTTTCGTCGTCATCCGTCCGAACACTAGATTAGTCAAATGCTACTAGCCCTGAACACCAGTGGGTTAAGCTCTATGAAAGAGTATAGACTATACAGTGCAAATAGCTTCTTGATATGCATTTATAGTTTTTGCTAAACTTTATGGCTAATCAAAGAATAAAATCAAAATTAAGATTTTATTCTCTATATTTAAATAAATACCTATCTTATTTTTATTTGGTGGAGTCCATAATATTTATTGTGCAAGGAATAAAAATTAGAGAGCAAATTATTCTCTCTTTTTCTTGGATTATGTTTATTCTCATTAAATTAAGACATTGAGACTAATTGATGGATTAGAAAAATTAATCCATCTACAAGAGCCCTGGAACCAAATGGGGCCTATGAGACGATTATAGGGAAGCTATTCACAATTGGATAAATCCACTTTTCAGAACTAGAACATAACTTCTTGACTTGATCAATCCAAAAGAAGATATACTATATCACTTGTGTAAAATTTCATAATGCAATCCACAAGAATATCTATATTACAAGAATAATGTGCAACTGCTTGTTATATCAATTTTTTACTTACCTTTGAACACGGCTTTGACGTCTACCTACAAACCAAGAAGAATTATTTCTATCTTAATTCCTAATTAGTAATGAATAAAAAATTGCTAGTTTGTCTATTGACTCATGTTAGTAGTTTAGCAAGGTATTTCAACCTTCTCCAAAGGTTTGCATGTTGTTCCATCATGGAATCCATATTAACACTTTCTTGAGTTAAGTTATATGTTAAGAATTAAAATTTTCTAATTGCTTAAGCTTTTATAATAATTGATGGAACATATTTAATTTTACATAATATCATAGCGAGGGAATTTGAGTTTAAATTTTGACGAATCTTGAATAAAAGTTAATTTTCTTCCTTAGTGATCAATATGTTTGATGTTCTAAAAGGAGTATTAAGAATATAAATATAAAGATGCAAAATTTCTCAATCATGAGCATATCAACAAATGATGACTATTGTTGCTAAACTAAAAAGGACAACATCAACTCGTTTTATCTTTGGCACTTGAGGATTGCTATTGATGGTGACAAAATATAAAGCTTTGATACCAGTTTGTTCTAAAAATCGGACGAGAGAGAATATTACATGGAATAATAGGACATAGAGATTTAACGAGTTTGGAAAGAAACAAACATTTATTCAGGAGTGAAGAATTATATAAAGATACCCTCAAACCCCTATAAGAAGGATCATCAAGGATTCTCACAATCCTCCTCAGGCTCTAGATGAGTGGCGTAAGTCATCCCAAATGATATTTCACCCTCGGGATATCATATGAGATTAACCTTGGGGATTATAGATGGAGAAACTATCAAAGTTACGTCTCTTCCTTATTTGTAGCCTTTTGAATCCTAAAAAATGCAAAGATAATCAGAACCCTAATAAATACAAAATAGAGTCCAAAATAACAAGGCTATAAATCTTGCTCCAAATATGAACTCCTATGGAAATTCGTGTAGATATCTAATAAATCTTCTTATGACTTAAATTTCTCTTATAACAATAGAATTGTGATACTCTACCAATATAATTTGATAAGTGCAACATCCTGATTTGTCTGTTCATATCTCCTGATGCGCCCTGTGTTGCTTTCCACAACTACTGTTGCGCACTTCACCACTCGTGCAACTTTCAACTATTGCCAACACCACCGTGCAACTCCTAGCTACACATCTTAAATGCACTTCATGATGGAATCTTAGGTTAATGAAAACTTTATTTTATAACCTTATTTCTTCATTGACCCTTATGACTAAATCATCACGACTTCATTTAAATAATTCCAGCATTCATACTCCATCGTGAGAGTCCACATGTAGACTCCATCTTCCCCCATTATGTCGGTTATACTTGAACGTTTCATTAATTATATGATTTGATTTAAAGTGTCCATCTTTATCACTCTAAGTAAGCTTCGATTAAATCACTACTAGACATTCAACAAATTCGATTATAAAGTATCTATCCTCCTAACTTTACTCCTTTGCCCAAAAATAATCTCGATCATTCCCGTCTTCTATTGGAATTCTAATCATGATAATAAGTCATCAAAATGTCTTGAGCTAATTTAACAATCTTTGAAGTATACTATACACATTTTCCTCAATCACCTCTAACTATCTCATTTATATAGATGGACAATAAGCATATGCCATTAAAACATTATCTCCAAGGTTTTTCCAATTTACTAGTGCCACCTAAATCATAAAACATTATTTTCGAGAATGATATTCATGCCCTTAATTACTAACATATTTTTTTTTGCATTACCATTTAAAACTATTCTTTGCGCTTAGACAAATTACATCCATATTATTTTTCGTGTTCGAGTCATTTGTTCGATATTTGACAATACAATAACCAAATTATACTCATTTGTTATTGATGGGTTTTTCCCTATAGCTAGTCTTTTAGTTTACTAACAAAATTAGATATTTGAATACAAATAAATTTCTAAGTAAATAATATACAATAAATTAATTAGTAATTAAAATAATATGATTAATTATAAAATATAAGAAAATAAAAGGAAAAAGAGAAAAACTAAAAGGAAAAATAAAAAAAAACATAGAAAATTGTATGAAAAATGATAAATGCAGGAAAAAACAATGATATATCTTAGTTTTTCTTATTATATATCAATGTAACGAGAAAATGAAAAACATATTAAATAATCAAGAAGCAAGAAAACACAATAAAAAAGGAAGTGGAATAATAAAAAAAATAAAAGTTGATTTTAAAAATAATTATAAAATATTTAATAGGCTTACGTAGCTCATCTAATTGCGGGTCCTGTTAGAATTAGGGCTTTATTGTACATTCAAAAGTGTGTTATTATAGTTGTCCTTATATGATATGGTTTGCTATAAAAGTAGACATACGATGTACGATCTTTTTCCATGACTCTATATTAAAAAAGGTTTCAATAGGAAGGCTTTTTTTGCCACCATCTCTGATTTTTGCTCTCCTACAATTGTTCATCTTTACATCATTTTTCTAGTTTTAATTGAATGCTGCTTGTGATCCATTGTTTAACATGGTATCAGAGCACTTGCAATCTGGATCTACAAGTTCTATGTGGTGAAGATAGCCGGGGATCTGAATCTTCAAATTCCTCAAATTGAAGAGGCATGAAGAGGTGATTCTTGGTTCGTAAGAAGAGCTCACAGATCTTTTCAAATGAATTGACTGGTGGAAATGCATATGAATCTGATGTTGTTGTTGTGTGGAATGATTTTAAGGAATGATTTAATACAATTAGTGTACCAGAATCTATCATCTACATAGGGAGATTGTTGTGATGTCACAAGGTGTTCTTGGTATCACAGAGTATCATTCTAAACTAAAATTTCTTTGAGAAGAATTATTCTCCATGATACATTCTTTAGGAATTCAAAACCTAGAAGGCACAATATACTTTCAATAGCTCAAGTTATTTCAGTTTCTTAATGGCTTGAGTGAAAACTTATGCCATAGTTAGATGACATATTATCTTGTTGAGACCTTCATCAATAGTTAATCAAGCTTATTATATGTTAATTGAAGAGGAGCAACAATGAAAGAATATTCATATTTCTTCTTTCAATTCAATAGTTGGGTCACTAGGTCTATTGGCGAATATTGCAGAAATCAAGTTCAAAATAAAAAAGGAAAGAAGAATAAGACTGTTATATGTGACTATTATCATAAGCCTAGTCACATAAAGGCACAATGTTATAGAATCATAGGGTTTCTACCCAACTTCAAGTTTACCAATAATAGAAATGAAATTCAAGCTAATAACATTGTGCCTAAAGCAAGTAATGAAAATTTGGGTCATTCAGTAGTCCAGACAGTAGCATCTACAAGAAATACATCTCCAAAGTTGACTGGTGATCCGTCTCATCAGATTTTATAGCTCCTTAATAAAGAACAAGCTACTAATTCATCTACTAACATGGCATGTAATCGCCTATCTAATTCAAAGCAAAAATGGATAATAGATACATGAGCCACTAACCATATGACTTCTAAATTGAATCGGTTGCATAATATCAAATTATTATCACAAGTACGAAGGGTAAAGTTGCCTACTAGAGACCACTCAAGTCACACATTGGCTCTTATGAGTTTTCTGCTGAAACAAGTTTGGATAATGTTCTACATGTACCAAAGTTTAAGAACAATTTAATCTGTTTCCGAACTTACTAAAGATCTTTCTTGTTTTGTGATTTTCTATCTTGAGTTCTATATATTTCAAGACCTTTATACTGAACTGGTCAAGGGGATTGGTAGAGAAGACAACAGACTCTACTATTTGATAGGAATCACAACTTCACATATAGAAGGAGCATCCTTTCAACAAGTGCTCATACAAAATGACCATGTTGCTGCAATAATCTAAGTCTTTGCTTTGGCACTAACATTTGGGTCATGTACCATTTGATAAGCTCAAATATATAGATGATCTTAAAACTGAAGTTTCTATTAATAAGTGTCATTGCAAAATCTGCCATATGTTCAGGCATACTAGACTACCTTATCAACTCAGTAAATCTACTTCTGAAATGTCATTTGACTTGATTCACATAGATATTTCGGGCCCTTACATGGTTACTACTCATGATGGATACATGTTTTTCTTGACTATTGTGGATGATTTTAGTAAAAATGACATGAATTTTTTGTTAAAGATTAAAAGTGATGCAATAGTCCATCTAAAATAGTTTATCTTGTTGGCAGAGACACAATTTAATAAAAAAGGTCAAAGTCATCTTTTCATATAATGGTTCTGATTTTACAAGTAAATTTTGCAAAGAATTCTTTGCCGAAAAAAATTCTACATCAAACTACTTGTGTAAACACTCTTTAGAAAAATGGAGTTATGGAAAGAAAGCACCAACATCTTTTAGAAGTGGCTAGAGCACTCAGGTTTCAATCATCAACATCAATAGCATATTGGGGAGATTGCGTTTGATGGGTGCGAATATCATCAATAGGTTTCCTTTGTCAAGTCTTTGTAATGTATCACCATATGAAAAATTCTATGGCGAGCCTCCTTCTCAAACACTTTCGAGTGTTTGGTTGTCAATGTTATGCAGAAAATTTCATCTCGTATGACAAATTCTCTACCTGGGCCATATTTCTTGGATACTTATCCTCAAAAAAGGGCAAAAACTTCTCAACATAGAAACTAATGCTATATTTTGTGAGTAGTGATGTGGAGTTTCATGAGGATAAGAATCATCATAGTCCCGACGTTGAAGTCTCTACTTCAGTTCCTAATTTCATTCATGATCCTTTTTTACCTGTGGAAGAGCAATCCATTTCTGCACCATCTTCTGATGATTCTTCTTGTGAGCCTCTACTAGATTCTTTAGAAGAGGCATTATCACATGTGACAGTTTCTCAATCTTCTCTACAACCTATTACACAAAAAAGACAAATTAGAAAACCCTCTTGGTTAAATGATTTCATCACTAACAATCTTGCTACTTCTTTTGTCACTAGTCACCCAATTTCTAACTATGTGACATATACTCATCTTCCATCTGCCTATCAGTGTTTTCCTACTAAGCTTAGTACAATTCATGAGCCTATGAGCTTTCATGAGGCTTCAACATAACCTCAATGGGTTGATGCTATGAAGATGGAAATGTAGGCATTGGGTGTAAATGGATCTACAAAGTGAAGCTGAAGGCTAATGGTGAAGTTGAGGTTTAAAGCCACACTACTTGCAAAGGGCTATACACAAAAAGAAGGTATAGAGTTTAAGAAGACCTTTTCTCCGGTTGCTAAGATGGTCACTATAATAATTATTTTTTCAATAGCCATTCAATTTAATTGGCCTTTATACCATCTTGATGTTAACAATGTCTTTTTAAATGAGGATCTTTTTGAAAAAGTTTATATGGACATTCCTTTGGGTTTCCACAACTAGGGGGGACAGACAAGGTGTGTAGGTTGTCAAGTCACTTTATGGACTAAAATAGGCTTCAAGGCAATGAAACTTCAAAATGATAGAAACTTTGACAAATTCAGGTTATGTCCAAAGCAGATTGGATTACTCTTTATTCAGAAAAAAAACAAGTTCTAGCAGTGTGATATTTCACATTTACGTACACGATATCCTATTGGCCATAAAAAAACTAGTAGATTAAGCAAAAAATATTTTGAAGAGACACTTCGAAATCAAGGATTTGGGTGAACTTAGGTACTTCTTAGGATTAGAAGTACTTCGTTCAGACAAAGGAATTTTGTTAACACGGAGAAAATGCACACTTGATATCATTGCTAGTTTTGGTATGGAGGATCTAGAGTTGTAGAAACATCTCTTAAGTAGAACCTGAAGCTTACCCCAGCATGATATGATAGAATGTTTCAAACAAGAACAAATGATGAGCCAATGTCTATCAGAGGTTAATTGACAAACTAATATACTTGACCATGAGCAGGCCGGATATTTCATTTGCGGTGCAACATCTAAGTAAATTTATGCATGAACCTAAAATATCACATATAGATGTTGCAACAAGAGTGATAAGGTATCTTAAGAAGGATTCAGGAAAAGGAATCATTTTCACATCAAAGAGAGATTCTACTATGCAAGCCTTCTGTGATGCCGATTGGGCAGCTTGCATACATACTCGAAAATCTATCATTGGATATTGTATTAAAGCAAGAGGTTCGTCAGTTGCAGGGAAATCCAAGAAGCAAAAATGGTTTCAAAATCCTCTGCAGAATCAAAGTGTATGAGTATTGCTTCTGTTATGTCTAAAATAATGTGGCTAGAAAGACTTTTCTATGGCCCAGAGTCATAATTAACTTAAAAGCCAAAATTTGTAACTATGACAATAAAGCAGCCTTACACATTACATCCAATCCCCAATGTATCACGAAAGGATCAGACATATAGAGGTTGATTGTCACTTCGTCAGGGATAAATTCAACGAGACTTGATCAAGACTCATCATGTTAGAACTGAGGAGCAAATTGCTGATATATTCATAAAGATTCTTGAGATTTCACAGTATCAATATTTGGCTTTCAAGTTGAGTCTCTTGAATGTGCATAAAGCCCAACTTGAGGGTGTGTGTTAGAATTAGCGCTTTATTATGCATTCAAAAGTGTGTTATTGCAGTTTTGCCCTTATATGGTTTGCTATAAAAGCAGATATATGATTTACAATTTTTTTCCACGACGTTATATTGTAAAAGGTTTCAATAGAAATACTTCTTTGCCACCATCTCTGATTTTT
Organism: Pontederia paniculata; assembly: GCA_001647135.1. Lineage (NCBI taxonomy): Eukaryota > Viridiplantae > Streptophyta > Magnoliopsida > Commelinales > Pontederiaceae > Pontederia > Pontederia paniculata. The sequence goes on along the minus strand of LTAE01000951.1, from coordinate 12,784 downwards.
GCTCTTATGCAGTTGTTCATCTTTACATCGGTTTTTCAATTTAATTGAATGATGCTTGTGATCCATCATTTAACAGGTCCATCCATGAAGGTCTATTAGACTATTAATAGCAAATTTAATTAATTAATCTAAATAAACAATAAGAGATTGGTGGGATTGTTTTAATCCATACCATCATTCTAAGTTATTTATTTTGTAATAATATCTACAAATAAATTTCTAATTTTTTTAATAATATTACTTTAAATTTAGTGAATTTTGATTTGATTTATGACCTAGTGCCATGTTAAGCACGCCTCGTGATGAGTCAAGTGATTGCCGTGTTAAGCACGTCTCGTGATGAGTCAAACGATTATGCCCTGATTTTTCTCTTATTACAATTCAGTGGGTTCTAAGATGGCCAATTTCATCTCTAGTTAATAGTCTCAAAAAGGAATGTTCATGGCTAATTCTTCAGTTTGCAAGTCATTGTCAGTCCACATGGATGGCTTGCAAATCATTCTCAAGTCTGTTCTGAGCACTTGCGAAGATGGCATCAAATTAAAAGATATTTATATTCTCCTGAAATCTCATAATGCTCGTATATTTAAAATACTAATAAAAATTGATATAGTCTTTGTTTATATCATTATAAGAGAATTTGGAGGATGAATTAAGAAAGTACAACATTACGCTTTCTCTAAGCAAAATATTTCGTCCTCCTAATTTTGTTTTCCTAACATCCTAATACTTATATATTTAGAATTTGTTTGACTTAGTTGATAAAAAATATTTGATAAACATTAATATTATTAAATATTTCAAATATTGAAATTTATTTTAAAATATAAGTAATTATATAATTAGATAAAAAATGATAATCTCAACAGTTGCTAATTTGATTAGATAATTTGAATAAAATAACCTTAAATTTTAATTTAATATTATATTTATAATTTATAAACTTATTAAAAAAAACATTTTTTGTATTTTAAAATGTTAATTTGTTTATATTTCATAAGAAAATGAAAAAAGAGAAAAGTTAAGATAAATAAAAAAATATGAAAAATAATAATATTAAAATAATATGAATAAAAGAGTAATAATTAGTCAAAGAAATAAGTTAATAATCTTAAAAGTAAACTCTACTTTATTTTTTATTTTCAACTTATAAGTTGTTACTTCAATAATTTATAAGTACACTTTTTATTTATTAAATACAATTTTCTTAAATTTAACTTTTTAAATAATTTTAAACTATTTATAAGATAAGTCAAATATGCTATTAAATTATTCAAAAAATATAATTACCATGCCTTTGTGAGAGATATGAGGATCGGGTTAAGAGGGTATAGCACTAACATTTTTCTAATATTTAATTTTAAGAAAATTAATATAATTATTATATATATCATTGTGAAAACGATAGAAGAATATATCGTTGCTCTTTCTAATCCCCCCCTTTGACCGTCCACCACGCGAATTGGAAAAACTGAAAAGACTTTCTAACACTTGGAAGTCATTCTCGGGTGGTCCGCAGAGTTTGAAATACTACAAAGAAAATGGTTGTGGCTCATTTGCTGACTAACGATTCTCTATTTATGTTTTCTTATATAGTAATCGAAAAATAATTTACAATTAAACTATTGAGATTGTTCAATTTTAGACTTACAAATGACATTAATTTATGAAGAATGTGTCATTTAATTAGTATTGATTTAGTCTTCTCCTACTTGCAACTCAACAAGAAGATAATTTTTTTCCTTAGAGTACTCTATTCATAGAATGTCTTATGTTTTCTCTTGAATTGAAAAAAAAGTAAGATGTCCTTGGTCTGAGTGAAACTAGCTGATGAATTAAGAAAGTATAACATTACGCTTTCCAAAAGCAAAAAATGTCGTCCTTCTGATTTTATTTTTCTAACATCCTAATACTTTGTTTTTAGAACTTGTTTGACTTAGTTGATAAAAAAATATTTGATAAATACTTGTATTGATAAGTATTTTAAATGTTGAAGTTTATTTTAAAATATGAATAATTATATATTTGGAGAAAAATAATGTTAATATCAATAGTTGCTACTTTAATTAGAGAATTTAAATAAAATAATCTTAAAATTTTAATTTAACATTATATTTATAATTTATAAACTTACTAAAAGATTTTTTTTGTATTTTAAAATGTTAATTTGTTTATATTCTATAAAAATAGAAAAGTTAAGATAAATATAAAATATGAAAAAATGCTATATGATAATGATATTAAAATAATATGAATAAAAGAGTAATATAATTGGTAAAAAAAAAAGCCAATAATCTCAAAAATAAGTAGAAGATTTCTATTTATTTTTTTCAACTAATGAGTTGTTATCCCAATAATTTATAAGTATAATTTTTTATTTACTAAAATATGAAGATTTTTTAATTTTAACTTATAAATAATTTTAGATTATTTATAAGTTATGTCAAATATGCTCTTAAATTATTCAAGAAAATATATAAATGCAATGCTTTTGTGAGAGATACGATGATAAAGTTAAGAGGATATAGCACTAATATTTTTCTAATAGTTAAATATTAAAATATTTAAGAAAATTAATATAATTGTTATATATATCATTGCGAAAAAGGTAGAAGGACATATCGTTGCTCTTTCTAATCCCCCTTTGACCGTCCACCATGCGAATTGGAAAAATTGAAGACTTTCGAACACTTGGAAAAAATGAATGCCTTTGTAGCCCGCAGAGTTTGAAATACTACAAAGAAAATGGTTGTGGCTCTTTTGCTGACTAACGATTCCCTATTTATGTTTTCTTATATAGTAATCCGAAAAGTAGTTACAGTTATACTATTGAGATTGTTCAACTATAGACTTACAAAGATATTAGTTTATGACGAATGTGTCATTTAATTAGTGTTGATTGACTTAGTCTTCTCCTACTTGCAACTGGAGAATTTTTTTTTCTTTTAGTACTCTACTCATAAAATGTTTTATGTTTTCTCTTGATTTGAAAAATAAAATAGGTGAGTTGTCCCTAACCCGAGTGAAACTAGCTGATATATATTGAGCCAAACACATCAAAACAAGAAAATAATGACTAAAATATTTATGCCACTCATTTTACCTTTTAATTATTTTTGTATATCATAAAAAAGTTGGCACCTGTATAATAGTTCATTAATTATTATGTTATAATTTGGACATAAATTAGATGTCATAAACACTTAAATCTATAGCTTTTAGATGTTTGCTCAACTAAACCAACAGAATAAAGTAATTAGGTGCTAAATAAATGAAAATTGATGATATAATAATTACACAGTAGAAAATACGTCAAACTTAGTCTTCTATTAACATATTTTAAAATCAGGGAATATTCAGCATAATTAAAGCTTAATAGAAAAATATAAATTATTGTTTGATCGAGCCAAATAAAATATGAATAAAAGTAGGAAATATTGTAATCAGAAGAAAGCACAATAGGATGGATGTTCGGAAGTTGGAGAATGAACGAGCATATCAATCATCTATCAACCGTTAATGTATGATCTTTTACAGTTGGGAAAAAAATGTTAGTGCTTCAAGCATATCAATCATCTCCACCACCTCAAATTTATTTATATTGGCAAGAAGACCTTGTGACACCTACTACACTAATGGGAAAACATGAAAAAGCGTTGCACACTTGGAAGATTTGGAAGTCATTTTACGTCTGTTAGCATCACAGCGGGATACTTCCGAGTGGTGATAAAGAGGGCGACATGACCAAATTAATTATTTTTTTTTTACTTACTTCCATAGTCCTTATCAAAATTATTCATAATTCTAATTGAAAACCAAATATCTACTGTACCATTTTTCTTAATATTCAATACTTTAATTAATTTTAGTTTATTTTCATGACTTACGTAATTATTTCACTATATATATACAAGTGATAATGATTTTTAATAATATTACTTAAAATCTGTGTGAACAAACCACGTAAAACGAGTTTTTATGAGATCATCAAATTTGACTATTCTAAGAATTGCAGCCAAACTTGTTCCCATTTTAGTTATTTGATGTGTACATACGTGACTGAGACATGTATGTACTCGTAGTGCCCCGCGTGAGAGCGTCTATTTAACGCGGCAGAATCAAACATTGGAGCATATATATCATTTATCGCATGGGTATTACCATGCAGTACACCACTCTTCTTGCCCTATTGGTCTTCTCGTGCCTGCAGGCCGGGCAACACCACCATGTCCACGGAGCTCCCTCCTTCAGCAGCTGCAGAGAAGACGAGAGGAAGGCTCTCCTCCATTTCAAAAGTGGTCTCAGTGATGGATCCATCCGCCGGCGGTTGTCCTCCTGGGTTGGCCAGGATTGCTGTAGCTGGCGGGGAGTGTCATGCAACAACAGGACGGGTCACGTCGTAGGACTCGACCTTCATACTACCCTTGATTATAATCAGACGGAGAGAAACGAGATCAATCCATGTTTGATCGCTCTGCGAGAATTACGTTATTTGGATCTCGGCGGGAACAACTTCTACGGAGCTCCAATCCCGAAATTCATTGGCTCATTCAAGAGGCTGAGGTACCTTGATCTATCAAACACGTACATGGCTGGAGAGGTTCCTCAAGAGTTAGGTAACCTCTCAAGCTTAAGTTATCTTGATCTGTCACATAATTTTGATTTTACCTTGAATCGTGGCGGGCTAGAGATCGAAGATGGCTCTTGGCTCTCTCGTCTTTCTTCTCTGCAATATCTCGACTTCAGTTGGGTGGAGATTAAGAATGCATCTGCCGTTTTGCAATCTCTCGGGATGCTCCCCTTGCTGTCCCAGTTGCACTTGGCCTATTCTTCAATAGTCACTCTACCCAGTGCTCTTCTTCCTCATGTCAACTTCACTTCCTTGAATGTTCTTGATCTTTCATTCAATGATATAAACACGACATTACCATCGTGGCCATTTGAAATTGGCAGCTTAAAGGAACTTGACCTGTCTTGGAACAGTTTCACTGGGGATGCTCCCAATATAATGGCCAACTTGACATCCCTTGAAGTATTGAATTTGGAAACTAATAGAATATTTGAAGGAAATTCATTGTCTAGGGTGGTACCAAAACTGTCAAGCTTGACAGCCCTTTATTTGTCTAATATTAATCTTAAAGGTCCATTTCCCATCTCTTGGCTTGGCCAACTCCAGAACCTAAAGATCCTTGACCTTTCATACAATCAATTGAATGGAACACTACCAACGAGTCTTGGACAATATCTTGGCGGACTAGTTCACTTGGGTCTAAAACAAAATTCTTTTGATGGCCCTCTCACTGAGGCACATTTTAGAAATCTCACAAGCCTTAGGACAATAAACTTAGTCAACAATCCACTTACAATTGATATTAGGCCCCAGTGGACTCCTCCTCCACTGTTAACTACGTTAAGTTTGGACAATTGCAAAGTTGGACCCGCCTTTCCTGCATGGCTCCAAAGGATGGAGAATATTTCTTCCATATCTATGTCTAAAGTAAACATATCTGATGTGATTCCGGATTGGTTTTGGACCTTCTCTTTGAACATTTCGAGCATCGATCTATCAAACAACATGATTAAAGGCAAGCTCGCTGCTTCATTAAGTCACCTGAATAATCTTGCAGTTCTTGATGTGAGTAGCAACTTGTTGGAAGGTCCATTTCCGCAACTTCCAGTGAATCTTCAGGAATTTTCACTGTCAAATAACTCAATATATGGCTCGATTCCTCCAAATATCGATGAGATAATGCCCAATGTTTCGTACTTTGATGTCTCTGCAAACAAATTAAGTGGCAACATTCCCTCATCCATATGCAAACTGAAGAAGCTCGACACTCTTTATCTCTATCTCAATCAGTTATCAGGAAAAATACCGGACTGTTGGAGCAGAGATAACAAATTGAACTATGTTGATTTAAGCAATAATGACTTGTCTGGTGCTGTTCCTGCTTCTATTTGCTCCGGATTTGATTTTGGAACATTGCATTTGGAGAACAACAATTTATCAGGAGACCTCCCTCTGGCTCTTCAGAGCTGTACGACATTAATACTTCTTGATCTAGGGAATAATAAGCTGAGCGGAAGCATACCAACCTGGTTGGGAAGAATCATGACAAGCTTGATAGTATTACGCCTTCCATCAAATTTGTTTGCTGGAAAAATTCCAACAGAGCTTGGTAACCTCCTCTCTCTTAAGGTCATTGATCTATCTAACAACATGTTGTCTGGACCCATACCACAAAGCTTTGCTAACTTTAGTGCCATGAAGCATTATGATGAAGACGGCTACTACAGGACATTTGATGATGCAGTAAATATTAACATGAAAGGAGCAGACTATGATTATAACATAGAGCTGTATTCTTTGCCTACAAGCATAGACCTCTCAAACAACAATCTCTCTGAAGGAATTCCTGTAGCTCTCACAGGTCTAGACGGTTTGCAGAACTTGAATTTGTCTAGAAATCACCTGACAGGAACAATTCCTAGGAGTATTGTGGGACTGAAATATTTAGAGTCGCTCGACTTATCAGTTAATAATCTTACGGGAGAGATTCCTCAAACAATGTCTGTTTTAAGTTTTATTAGTGCTATGAATTTCTCTTTCAATGACTTGTCCGGAAGGATTCCGACTGGAGGGCAATTTGACAGCCACCCATATCCATCCATCTATATGGGTAATGACCATCTTTGTGGTTTTCCATTAAATCGCACATGTGGAGGCAATGACACAAACCAGTCATCTCAGAATTATAACGACCAAGAAGCAAAAGATGAGGTATGGTTTTACGTAAGTGGAACTTCAGGATTTGTCACTGGATTTTGGGCAGTATTTTGCTCTTTGCTGCTCAACAAGAAGTGGAGGATTGCACATTATTTATACATAGACCATGCATATGATAAGCTTTATGTGTTTGTTGCAATAAATTTGACCAAGTTTAGGAGTATTGCTAATATGTATATTTGAAATAGGTTGTATATGTGGTATGCATAGTTTGGAATATAGAGAGCATGGTTGTGGCATATTGATGATCAAGCGTGTACTCATTAATTTCTTTTTTTTTTTTTTGCATTTTCTTGTACTAGGTTGTGGACCTACTTTGTAATTGAAAAAATAATTTGAATGTATTATTGGGATTGCTCAATTTTAGACTTCAAATGGATATTAATTTTTGAAGAGTGTGTCATTAGATACATTATGCATATCAAATTAGTATTAATTGAGCTAATCGTCTGATTACTCACAACTCACTAACAAGAAAGATTTTTTCAACCATACTAACAAATTGAAGTAATTAGATGTTAAATAAACGAAAATTTAAGATGTAACAATAGTTACAATATAGAAAATACGTTAGACTTATTTATTTATTAACATATTTTAAAATAAGGGAATATCCAACACAAGTAAAACTAAAAAAAAAATGCAAACATGTGGTGGTTAAGACCACAAATCAACCGTCTCATAATAATGATAAATAAGCCGAAGATGAAGTTTATTGGATTTGGGCACTAGTTGAAGTTGATGCTTTTATTGTTCAAAATAAAGTGGATGATTGCAAACTATATATACACAGGGGAAAAGAAAAATAAGAGAGTAGAATCTCCCATGATAGAGAATTTTCGAACTTCCTCTTCTCTGATCTACGTAGATTTCATTTATAGAGATGAGTGCATCTATATGGTTACAACAAATATCTACAAGATCATAACGCCTAACAACAACAGTAAAAATAAGACCTCAAACAATAATATTGACTAAGTTTAACTGGGACTATCATCCTTATCAAGAGTTGTTATATTGATGGAGATATTGTTAACGATACCTCGCAAACCAAGTGTGCAAAGACCAAGCTTGGGATGGAGACAATGATGATGAGAGAGTCCTTGGTGAATACATCAACAACTTGGTTGGCAGAGGTCGATGGAGACATCAAGCATCTTCAAGCATACTAGTTCATGAAGATAATGATAATCAACTTCATGTGCTTCACTCGGATTATGGGCAAGATCTGTTATCAAGATTGATTGCAAAATATATTTAATAAAATAATTTTTATATTCATTACTACAATTTATTATGATTCTTATAGGTTTTCTAAAAGAAAAAAATGGAGGTGCTACCTACTTAAATAGGTAGCACCGTACTACTTCTCATAACAACCATAGGATGTTAAATATACGGTAAATCTAAAATTTTCTCTTTCTTAAATAGTTTGTTATAAGTTGTTAGATCTACCGTATATCGAATATCCTACGGTTGTTAAGATAAGTAGTACGGTGTTACCTATTTAAATAGGTAGCACCTCCATTGGACCCTTTATAAAATTAATGATACTTTTGCTAGGTTCTTTCAAAGCAAAATCTTCATATAACATAATTAGAAGTGTGGATGAATCATTATCAAAATATGGGTGAAAATATAATTTTATAATTATTACTAAGTTATTTAAAATGATATTGATTAGTTATTTTTTATTAATAGAAAAGTTTGCAAAATGATGGAGAAATGATGGATTGAGTTTTTTGTTGTTGTGAAAAATTGAAGTGATGAAGAATGACATGAAGATTTCAAGTTAAATTTGTTATGTAAAATTTGTATGAAATTCTGAACTTGTGACGTTGAAGTAATTTTATGTGATATTTTTTAAATTAATTGTATCGATTTCATAATATTTAAAATAGTATTTATTCTATGGATATTTTTTTTATTAATATTGTTTATCTGTAACGCAATTGTAATTTAAAAAAAAACACATTCTTCTGTGTTGAAGCTTGGAGAATCAAGAATCAACGAGGATGAGGGTGGAGAATTAAATTTCCCTACCTCGAGGATTTAGTGTGGGGTCATGGGCGGGGTGAAGAATATATCCCCTAGCCCGAATAGGGTTAGGTGCCATTGCTAGATAGGTGTTTGCGACATCTAGAATCATTGATAAGTATTCGTTTAGTCTTTTTGAATGTTTTGGAGAGATGATTCCGTAAATATCATGGATTAAGAGGTGGTTGACTACCTTACTGAAACATCACTAATTATTCAATTAGTTTTATATTAAAGTAGTATATATTTTGATACCATCATTAAATGAAAGAAACTAAATATATTATACCATCCTAACAAACTAGTATAAAAAGAATGTGTACCATTCATCACAAATTGATATGAGAGCTGTATATTTCGATACAATTCGTATCGAATTGATATTGGAACTAAGTTCAATAATAATCATCCATCAGTTCAAGATTTATTAGAGTCCGATCAACGACAATACTCTATTAGATTTAGGTTCATAATTGATTCTCCTAATCTCATGAGGTGGCCTTCAGTGACAACTCAAGCAAAAATAAGTTTCGGAATGTAGCTTGAGAGCACCTCATGGGGTATACAGGTTGGACATCATGTCGTGAGGGCGAGCATCTTATTCTGCATGAGGATGTCATGTTGACGGTAAATGTATTTAACAGATTGGACGAGCTCTTAACGGATCAGACGATAAGGTTTTGACCGAAGATCGGATGAGATTGATTGGTCCACTAACTTATCATTGAAGTATCGGGCCACCTAATAAACTTTTAAGTTTGTCCAACCTATTAAGTCGAATCGAAACTTAATGGACATACTCATAATTGAGCAGGTCGGGTAGGCTCATTAAGTTTTCTTAAATTTATTTTTTTAACTAAATCATTTTTTCATATTTTATTTTTTTTATTTTTCTAATTTTATCTCTTTTACTTTTTTTCTATTTTCAATTTCTTAGTTATTTGTTATTTTTACTTCTCATTATACCAACAAAATAATAAAAAAGTAAGATATATCATTATTTTTTTCTTTTATTTATTAGTTTTTCGTACAATTTTCTAATATATTTTTTCCTATGTTTTCCTCTTTCTCATTACATTGATAATAAAATAACATGTAATCAAACTAATTTTTCATTGATATATATATTATTTATAAATAACTACTTGTTTAAATATTTTATTTTGTTTACAAACGAGCTATCGAACAACCTACTAACTAATGAACGGGTAGGGGAGGACGCACATATAGCCTCGCCCCCCACCACCCCAATCAATTAATAAAATAAATGCCAATAGGATAACATAATTGTCTAATTGATTTAGTGGATAAATGATTTTCACAAACATCTTGAGATCTAGGGTTGAAATCTCGGCCTCTTCTAATTTTTTTATATTTGCTTCTATATATTTTGGCCCCCGTCTAACTTTTGTTCTTGAGTCCATCTCTACGAATGGGTATTAGTCGAATATTGGATTATCAGTGTCGAACAAACAACTTGAATGTTGTGCTCCGGTTGTTAACTGCCCAGGACCCGATAATTTATCGGAAGGACTTAAGTTGGGCTCGAATGGACTTCTTCATTATCATATCGAGCCGGACAATGGGCGGGTCGTCGGCCTGCTTGACCAAATATTAGTTGATGTGATGGGCTAGGCAAGTCGTACCCATTTGAATATACAAGCTTGTCACGTTCATCTGGATCAGTGGATGTGGGGGACAAGCAATGTCCATTTCAATTTGTTGGTAAACTAAGCAGACCACACTTATATATCAAATTTTGGGAATATGCTAGACAATTCATGTCCATCTAAATCTACAAATAGGCCATACAAGCTAAACTCGATATATATATAAATAATAGACTATTGCATCCATCCACAAACTGTCACGAGCTTAAACTCTCAAGTCGTGATGGCCTTAGCACTATTTCACCACAGGAAGGCTAAGCAACCCAAATCGCAGCGGAACACTCCTCCTTTGTCAAGGACTCTAGAAGAGCAGGATCACTTCCCGAAATACAAGACATGCTGGAGATGTTAAGGCAGTCGCAGGATGAAGTTCTTCACACCGTGGCCATGTGCATCTTCCCCACAATGCACTCTCAAGATAAAACAACCGAATAAGGACTTTCCTTTACTATTTTGCCTCAATTATGTGCCTTGGTCTGCATATAATTCGCATGCATCCATCCACCCCCAATGCCTTAGCTGAAATCCTCTTTTGTAGGCCTAAGATTGGTGGTTTCCTCCAACCACTAAGGAGTAACCTCCCTTCGCACCACTTCATTTGAGTTCTATCCCCTTTGACAACTTCTATCTTGCATTGGCACCCTTTGGCGCTTGGCATCTTTTGGTACCTGGAAACCACTCCATGCACCCTTCCAAGGCACCCTTTCGCCGAGCAACTTCTCCGCATGTCTTTTAGTCAACCAGCCATCTATCCCTTGCAGCCGTTGCGGGTAGTTATCATAACTACCTCCGAAGTAGTTATGGTAACCGTCGCTTGGTAGTTATGGTAACCGCCGCATGGGTAGTTCTCACAACCACCGCATGGGTAGTTCTTGTAACTTCCACCTGAGTTATTATAACTCCCGCACATGTAGTTATAATAATCGCCACTTCACCTCGAAGGGTCGCCAACTCTACAGATTGAGGCGATCTTCGCTGCGCAAACCGTATCAAAGCTAGACTTCTCGATTTTGGATTTCGAGCGAGCGCTAAGTGTTACAACACTCCCCCCCAAATGGTTGTCGACCCCGACAACTCCCATGAGTTCCCTCAGACATATCACATAAATCCCAAAATCATGCGCCTGTTCGCAAGGTTCCTGTTCTTGATAAACTTCTAGGCCTCAACCTCTCACAACAAAAGAATTTGTCTAAGTCTTCCAAGCTACTCTGTCCGAACCTATTTGCAGAGAGCCTCACTGATTATCCCACAAATCGGTTAGTCCATATTCAGGACTTTATTCAAATAGTTCCCGTCTATTCTGGATGATCAAGGATGTCTTTGCTCTTTTAACATTCTTCTAACACTCTTTTGGAACCGCCGAAAGATATGTCCCCAAGATACTCATCATAGGTGCACAAGCGAACTTTCCATAGTTCCTGCCCCTTGTTGACTTATCTTCTTTTCAGGTCAGTCTGCTCTTCTGACCAATGATACTCCCTTTTGGGTTATATCCTCATTCAAAGTTGTCGATGTGTTGATGGTTGATCAGGCCATAACTGCCATCTACACAATGAATCACTCTTCAGGGCCGACTCTCTTGGATGAACCATTCGTTAGTCTCAATGACCCCTTGGTTAAGCGAAGTTCCTGAAGTGTCGACTCGCTTCCTTCCTTAACCCACATCTCTGGATCAGTACCTCAGTGATCTTTCCCCACCTTTGCTCGCAATCCATATGATCTTTTCCCATGATCCGCATGAATGAGGTTTCGCCATCATTCGTTCGATATGACCAACTCCCTCAGATGTGCCTTCATCTTTCAGTCTGAAGTCATTCGGTTTGACCATCGCCTTTGGAAGTATTGCTTCCAATAGGTGCGCCTCGATGACTATCTTTCCTTAGTCATCCTCATGTTCAAGTTTTAGTGCTACCCTCACTATTTTCTTGAACCACAGAATCCTCACTGATTCTTGCAAATGTGGTCTTGTCCCTCATTTGCCCAACATGACCGACTACCTCGGATAGCACTCCGTCCTTCAATCCAAAATCATTTGGTTTTGGCCAACGCTCTTAGGGATACCACTTCCTTTGGGTGCACCTAGATGACTCTAATCCAAAGTCATCTTCCCAAATCAGTCCAAGTATAACTGCAGCCTACATTTACTTGCTTGAACTCCAGGATCTTTCCAACAATCCAAATTTTCCCGCATAGTTGATTTCCTCCGATGGGCCATCATCCTTCAATCCGACCATTTGTTGGGTCTCTTTTCCAGAATGTAGGATCTGGAATGGCACCAAGAGGGGGGGGG